>CANYLF010399116.1:0-15148 GCA_948193215.1 Bocquillonia castaneifolia
CTTCATTCCTTCTAACAAAGCAATAAAACATATAACAATTATAACCTACCTTTTACATATACACATGCAATAGTGAGTTTCTAATAACAAACAAGAGTTAATTTTAACAATTACCAACCATTAATTAGGGTTAATTTACATGCATAAGTGATAATAAACACATAACAACCAACAAAGCAACACAACCTAGGGTTTCTACCATTTTAGGCCTAAAGACATTACCAAATTAGTATTAATAATCAATTTCATGCATAAAATCATCTGAACAATTACAAAAGAAGTTCTAGGAGCTTACTTCGTCGCCACATTCCACGTGAAATCTACTGTACACAAGCAATCCTAGCAAAACAACACAGAAGGAACAATAATAGGGACCAACGCCACTCAGGAAACTGACGTTTGGGCTCAACGCCACTTACCTACAGGCGTTTGGGCCCAACGCCACTCCTGCTTGTGACGTTGATGGCTTAATGACATGCAGCATGCACGATTCGATGAAAAATACAATTCTCAGGGTTTACCAAGCCCCAAAAACTATCAAACAGAGATGAAAACTCATAGAACAAACATCAAAATACACAAAAATGCATGAAATATGGCAAAACAACCCAGATCTAATCATGGCATGCATTAAAACCCAAAAAGATGCAAACTTTACGTGCAAAACATCAAAAGATTCAACCTTTAAACATAAAACGTGCAAAATATGCAAACTTTATTCATAAAAGCATAAAACAATATAATTTCACATGTTATTATGCAAAGAAACAAACTTTATTCATTAAAACATGCAAAGATAACAACTTTACACAAACAGATGAAACCTTTATGGATTAGAACTAAAAAAAAACATGATTTTTATGCAAAAGGAACAACCTTTATGCAAAAGGAATGATTTTTACACAATAAAACATGAAAAGAAAAGATTTTCATGCATGAAAAATATGTTAATAACATCAAACATATCAGATCTGATCATACAAACATATAAACATGCAAAAAAAGCAATTTTTAACATTTATTGATGCATGAACATGGCATTTAATCAAAAGAAATATGCAAAAACATGATTTAAACATGTAGAACAAAAGAATAAAGCAAATAAACAAATAAAACAATGAATCATGGCATGCAAATCACGAAAACAATGAAAATACAAAGGAAAAGATGACTTATCTCTCAAGTAGTTGATTCGGAAGCACTTGATAACCCTCAGATCTTATTTGAGTGACTTTACTATTGCTTTTTATTGATTAACAACTATTGGAGCCTTCTTTGAATAGATTTGAAGCTTCAAAACACCTTTTGTATAGAAAAGATGACACCTTTAATGAGTTTTTGTGTGAAATAATGCTTAAATTAAGTGTTTTATGTCATGAAGTGAACTTAGAGTGTTAGTATCATGAACTAAACCCTAAATTTGTATGCATGGCAGCCAAACCCCCAAAACCTAGTTTTAGACGTGTATTTATAGCCGTAATAGCTTAAAACTTAAGATAGGGTTACCATAATCACTTTCCTAATGAAATTCAATGACTTGAGCTTAAAGCAAAGGATATTTTGATCAAAAATAGTCCTCCAGGGCTTTGGGACGCATGTACGGCTCGTACGGGCCATTCCGGGCCGTAACAAGTTGAAAACGATCTTTTTATGCTGAAAACCATACAACTGGCGTTTGTGGCCCAACACTAGTCTTTCTTGTGGCGTTGGGGCCAACGCCAGTCACATGAGTGGCGCTGGGACCAATTCCACTCAAAAGAGTAGCGTTGGGCCCTTTTGGGCCTCTAAACGTCGGATTTTGCAAAAATGTATAATTGAGAAAATGTACATAATGGCCTCAACTATCAACCAATTGAATTTCAAGTCATTCTGATAATTGTTGAGAAAGTTATGATGAAAACTGTCTAAAAAAAGTACTGTTTATGCTTAAAACAGAAGTTTTAGGGAAAACATGCTCTGTAGGTTTAGAAAACGATATGAATGCAGCTATGCGATCTCTAAAAAGTAATTGTCAACTCAATTCATGCTATTTAAAACATGAACAATTATCCCTGGGCCTCCGAGCTGCTTCCATATTCCTGCATAAAAAATTAGGTGTTAACACACTGTCAGATCATTTGTGGATTGCTGGCTGTCGAAACCTAGTGAAGCCACAAAGTCAACATTAAAAAAATATTTAGTCTTGTAAGAGTCCTCCTTGAATTTAGTTCTTCATCTGGACTTCTTTATGCGTCCGCATTGCTTCATATGATTTTTCAGCTAAGAGAAATTTTATTTCCGTTGATAGTAATAGTTGTTCCTTATCCAATATGGTGGAAACTAGTGATCACATTTTCCTCCATTGTACATTTGCGACAAAGGTTTGGCATATCATTCTAAAGAAGATAATTGTGTTTTGGGTTATCCCTAGTTGTTTAATGGACTTTCCCATTAATGGCTATATCCAAAACATCAATCACTCGCTCCTTTGGCTTATTTTTTAGAAGTATCTTATAAGGAAAATATAGAAGCTGATTACCTAGCTGGTTGACATGCTGCATGAGCTGATCATAAAGCTGCTTCTCACCAGCTCTCATGTGACATCAACAATGCAAAGCCCAACCTCTAAAGCTATGGATGCTACTGTGGCATTTTTATCTCTATGAGTGTTGTAAATTGAAGGGAAAACTTGCACTAGGGTACCATAAGGGAGCCATGTATCTAACCAAAAGCAAGTGTTCAGCCTATTTGAAACCTTGACCATAACATTGGATTAAAAAAAAACTGGATACTACATTATATTTGTAGCACATCCTATGAATATTCATCCATAACATTGATCAATTTTTAACATCAAGATGGATAAATTCATTCCAAGATTGCATACCCGAACCTGACACTACCACTTGATACCAAAGAGAAGAAGAATCTCTCTTTCTTAACTTCCATAAACACTTTAGAAGCAAGCTTTGATTGGTGACATGGACAGTATTAAGACCCAAATCCACCATAATTTCTTTTTTTTTTTTTGCAAATGTCTCTCCACACAATATTACAAAGCCCCCTAGAATTTACATCCCCTCTCCAGAGAAAATTTAACATAAATCTCTCTAGTTTTTTTTTTGAATAGAAATAGGCATAGAAAATAAAGACATAAAGTAAATAGGTAAACTCTTCAATACCGACTTAATAAGCACCACTCTACCCTAAGGGTTAAGAAGATTACCTTTCCAAATGAGGAGCTTTTGTTGAAATTTCACAATGATAGGATCCCAAAGCTTAATAGAAAAGGCCTTTATTGTGAGTAGGAGGCCAAGATACTTTATTGGAGGTTTCTCCACTTTACGTTCAACATCTTGAGACAATATATTGATACTCGAAACTGAGCTTTTACTATAATTAATCTTAAGGCTTGAAATCACCTCAAAACACATCAAAAGCCTCATCAAATTATCAAAAAAAATCCCAATTGAATGACACAAATAACAAAGGATCATATGCAAATTGAAAAAGTTGCAACGACTCACTAACACCCTCAATATGAATGCCATTAAAAAACCCATTGGAGGCAGTTTTAGCTAACAAACTACGAAGGCCTTCAACTGCCAAAACAAATAAAAATGGAGATAGCGGGTCTCCTTGACGAACATCTCTGTGCATAGTCAAGGGCGAGGTCGGGGAGCAGTTGACAAGAATAGAAATTTTTGAAGAATTGAGTATATTTGAAATCCAAGATCTTCATTTAGCATCAAAATTCATCATCTCCATGCTTGCATTAAGAAAGCTCTAAGAGATACTGTCAAAAGCTTTTTAGAAGTCCAATTTCAAGAGCAAAAGAGGTTCATTCTTCTTTTTGGATAAATGAATAAGCTCATAAGCAAGGAAGGAACATTCATGAATATTTCTTCCTTGAATGAAAGTATGCTCGGAGGAAGAAATTAAATGAGGCATATGTGGAGATAGCCTATTTATAAGAACCTTGGAGAGGAGTTTGCATAACCCATGGACCAAACTAATCGGTCTAAAATCCTTTAGAAAAACAGCCCCAGCTACTTTAGAAATGATTAGCATAAAAGAATAGTTAATATTAGAAGGTACCGAATTAGTCCTGAAAAACTTATCGAACATCTCCAAAATATCCTTCTTAAGAAAACCCCGAGCCCTTCTATAGAAATATAAGTTAAACCCACTTGTTCTTTAGACTCATTACATAAGAACATAAAATTATAAATTTCATCTTCTAAAAAAGTACAAACCATACCAGTCGAATCAAAATTGGATAAGGTGTTGAAGTACAACTCGGCAAAAGAATAAGGGACTTCCATTGAAGCTTTAAAATGATTTCTGAAAAATTTCATGGTTACAGTCTTGATGTCTTCTGAATCCGTGTAAGTGGTTGTACCAGCTGAAATAGCTAGTAGGAGATTTTTTTTTGTAGTGCAATGAAGTTAATGTGTGATAGAATTTTGTATTTCGATCACTATCTTGCATCCACTTGACCCTTGATTTTTGCCTCCAAAAGGATTCAAGGTTTTTAGAAACCGAATACAAAAAGGATCTCATTGCAGCTAACTCTTCATCCTCGACAGCTTTAAGAGGTCTCAAGTCCTTAAGAGCATCGAAATAATCCATTTTAGCCTGCAACCCATCAATAATATAAGAATTATCTCCAAAGCTATTCAAGTTCCAAGCTTTCAATCTATACCGCATGTCATAAAGCTTTGCACAAAAAGAAGTATCAGAAAAAGAATCACTTTCCAACCAAAAGCTATGCACTAATTCTCCAAAATCTTCATTAGAGCACCATGCATTAGTGGAGCGGAAAGGTTTTGGACCCCAATTAATTACAATTTCAAATTTGAACAAGAGTGGAACATGATCAGAAGAATTTTTGGAGAGAGCTTTGACGACTCCATTCGGCCACAATTGGAGCAAATCTAAACATAAGAAATATCTGTCAATTCTTGAATGAGAGGAAGAATTTCGCCAAGTATATTTTCTCCCCACCAAAGGAATATCCACTACACCTACATTGTTAACAAAACTTTGGAATTCTTGCATAGAGTTAGAAAAAGAGGAATAGTTAAGCCTTTCACTTAGGTGTAGAACGTCATTAAAATCCCCTAACATAATAATGGAACCATTAAATTGAAAAGAGAGCATGCGCATTTCAGAAAATAAGCCTATAACCTAGAGAATTAAGGGCATAAACAAGCAAAATCTGAACATATTACCCTCCCAAGTAAAATCAACTGAAATCCATCTATTGCCTTTCAAAAAATTTGATAGATTAAGCAATTTAGAATTCTAGAGAATAGCTAAACCACTTGAAGCACCCAAGTCTCCTCAATTTCTTTCCTGAAAAAATCCTGAGGTAAAGGAGCTGGATAATTTCCTCGAGAGCCAAATGGCTACATTTAGTAATTCCCTCTTTAGAAACAACATATCAGGAGTCAAAGGAACCATTTTGGTCATCTTCTAACAACCTGCCTTTAGGTGGAATAACTTTAGTTTTCTGGCACTGATTGTTGACAAAAGGAGTGGCTTATAATTCCTGCTGATCAGACTCTGGAACAACTTCAATCATAGCACCCTCCATATTACCACTCAAAGGTTGAAAAGAATTTTGGACATGAATAGGAGATGATGGATGAGAATTCTAAGCTGATTGAGAATACTGTGACCTGTCAACAAAGGAGTCGTCATAGTCCTCAAACAATACTGGGTAATCTATTTTTAAAACACTGACACAAAAGCAGTTTTTATGAATAAAAATCTCCAGCTTCTTATTACAAATTGAGTCTTAGTAGACATCAAGACTCGTGCAATGTCCAATCTGTCTCTGATAAAAAAGAAGGGGGAACCTTCAGTACCTCTACAAATCTCCCTGCGATCATCTCAAAAAGAGAAAGAGACCAATGATTGAAAGGTACCCCTGTAATATTTAACCATGCTAGTCTTCATTTTATCGAAAAAAATGGAGATATATTAGACGATATCTCAAAGAATTCTAGCATTCCTAAATGATGAGATGCCAAAAAAATCCTCTTTATGGCTAACAGATTCAAAAGTGATTAAAATATGTCTACTATAAAACAACATGTATCATAAATGACATCATGCTCATTAAGTATCACTTTCGCTTTGAATAGATAGTCTACCTCCTTTGCTTTTTCTACTAATAAGCAATCCAACCATTCTTTATCTGCTTTAGGTACAAAACACAAAGGCTCTCTCTTTTTTGGCTCTCCAATTGTCACTTGCGCATAAGTTTTGGTATCCCTAAATCCCGAATTGTTGGAAAGAATAGGAACCCTAGGATTAGAGAGAACCCTAGATTTAACAGCTTGCAACGGCTTTTCATTGGAAAAAGGGTGTCTTGCTATGAAAGCCCTCATCTTACATGATCCAAAGGAAATAGAGCAAATAACTTTAATCACAAGAAAAAGACTACGATTCCTACCTAGAGAGATTGAGAAATCCAAAGTTCAAGCGTTTTATTTTTTTCTTCCTTGCTACGATCCTAGAACCTTCATTACCCAACAACTTGAACTTATCTAACAATACCTTTGAATCCCAGTTATTTTAAAAGTCTTTAAACTAAATGACATAAGTCCTCTAAAGGTTAGGGTTCGGGTGAGATCGGTGGTGTTTAGAGGTGGTGTTTTTGGGTGGGTGACCACCGGAGTGGTGGTGGCCGTTATTATTTGAAATTTGCATTTTAGGGTTTAGGTTTGCATTTAATAGTAAATAAAAATATCTAGATTATAATTGATTTATAAATTAGTAATCAAATGTTGATCAAGTGAACAAAAAATTACGTGCGTGTGTGTGTATTGGATACTAATTCTCATTTGTAAAAAGCTACCTTAACTTACCATCTCTAACACTGAACACCATTTTGGTGTTGGTCACACACCAAATGGTGTGATGTAACCAAATTTAGTCCAATAGATAACACTATTTGTTACACCAAAAAGAATATTTCATTTAAATTTTTGTCTATCTTTTTTATTCATTTTTTAAATTTAACTTTTTTTCATTTATTTTACATTTACATCGATATCTATATTTCTTTTATTTCATTCTCATCCAATAAGCTTATATAATAATATTTATATTTTTATCAAAAATATCATGAGATTTAATTATTGAATTGTGTGTGCATTTTGACAATCTGAACAAACAAGGATAATGTTGAAAGATCTCAACAACATTAATCAACTTTAAATTCTACTACATTTAATGAATATTTTAGTGACCTTGATGAATCTAAAACTAATCTACCAAATTATTAATTGTGTTGATTAAAAGATATTAATGTCTAAATTTTATAATATTGTCTTATATTGGGTGCTAAATCTAATTTAAAATTTAAAATGTAAAGGTATGCTTGTCATCTATGGTAAGTTTTTTTTAATGAAATTTGTGTTAACACCTAATTTTTGGATGCAGATATATGAAAGCAGATTGGAGGCCTAGTGATGATCACTCATACTCAAAAGGCATGAATCAAGTGGTAATAGCACTTAGTTGATCAC
This sequence comes from Bocquillonia castaneifolia, assembly GCA_948193215.1. Taxonomy (NCBI): domain Eukaryota; kingdom Viridiplantae; phylum Streptophyta; class Magnoliopsida; order Malpighiales; family Euphorbiaceae; genus Bocquillonia; species Bocquillonia castaneifolia. Next base: position 7,521 of record CANYLF010399116.1, read on the forward strand.
ATGAATGTTTTCAAAATCATTTTAAAACTTGATAAGCATATTTTGAGCCAAACTAGCTTATTTTAACCTAAAACCTTACAAATTTTAGACGATTTTCATCATAACTTTTTGTACAGTTGTTAAAATGGCCTCAAACCAACTTAAAAATAGAGAAAAGTAGATTGGGCCATTATGCACATTTTTGTCTATAACAGGCATTTGCAAATTCGGACGTTTAGCGCCTCAAAATGGCCCAATGCCAGTCCAGTCTAGAGCGCCACTCTGAGGACTAGCGTTGGCCTTCCTTCGCCACTTGGTGGATTGGCGTTACAGAATTGGCTGGAAAAGTGTTTAAAACTGAAGTTTGATGTGTTTTCGGGTTATCCAATCTGTATTTTCAAATTCAAACTTATAGAATCTCTAAATGATGTCTATTTTGACCAAAACTTTTTTGAATTGAGTCAGAGATGCATCTGTAAACATCATCTTCATCCTTTCAGCTAGCTTTTCAAAATCAAAAAATAAGTTTTAATCATCTATAACTAAGTTACAGATGATTCACATCCATCACAACAACCTTTGACTCCCCTCTAGCCTAGAACTATATCTAGATTCAATGTTTTGTCACCACTTGAAAGGTTAACCACCAAACTGTTGAATTCAAAAGGGGATAAAAGTTGTTACATGATCTCTTGTATGTAACTCTCAATCGTCTCTGACTATAAAAGGCAAAGTATAGTGAACTTGAAAGGGGGGTGTCTTTTGGCACGTACAAACACTCTGCAGAAATACACCTAGGGCACTTAATTCACTTTGAAAGCATCTTTTTACTGCACACTTGGGAGAAGAACAAAAGGTTTTAATTCCGATTTTCATAGTACGTGATTTAACTAAAGAAGCTATGTAAAGACCACTCAAGCTATCTGAGGGTTCTCAGACCTCTTTCAATCAATCCCAGATAAGTTTTCTAACTTTGTTTCTTATTCTTTTCAATGATTCAAGACATTATTTGATGCAGATGTGGATTATATGCATGTAAATATGAATTGTATGTCATGAATAATATATTTGAATGCATGTACTATAACTTTTAAATGTCATTACATATAAATGTCATGTTAGATTTAGGTTGCTTTGATGTAATTCTATGCCATGTTTTGTGTGTTTTTACATTATAAATCATGTATATATCATTATATCCTAGATCTCTAGGCTTGGGGAACCTGGAATTTGCATTTTCTTCAAGTTTTTTTCATTTTCGTCGCTTGTGATCGCAACTCCACTAGAAGAAGTGGTGTTGGGGCCAAACGCTACTCCCCTGTTGGTGTTGGTCCAAAACGCCACTCCTTCTAGTGGTGTTGGCCTTTGAGGCGACTTCTGGAGTGTTGTTGGTGCATGAATAGTGGCATTGAGCACTGTAAAAAGCTATAGAATGTTATTTTCACGTGGAAATAAGTGACAAGGTAAGCCTAAAACCCTTTTAGAAAGTTTTAGAATGTTAATAGTGCATGAAAATGGCTTTAAATGCTCATTCGATAACCTAAATAGGTTAAAAGACGCTAGAAACTAGGTTGTGTTATGATGATTACATGTTGCTATAACTTTTGCATGTAAATTGATTTTAATGCTAATTTGGCAATTGTGAAATGAATCCTTTTTTGTATATTAGAAACCCACTTTTTTTGCGTGATCTGTATGTAAAATGTAAGGAAATTATTGTCTGTTATATACTGCTTATTAGTGGGAATAAAGGTTAGTATAATCCTATAAATGGCATGTAAGAAACACACTTTAAGAATGAGATTGTCTGATCCTAGATACTCTGAGGTCAAAGCGTCTCCACATTCTTAAAGGAATCGAGACGCACACCATATATGACATTCCCAATGTAGGTTCGGGTGGCGACTCTCACTATAAATCCTACCACCTTAAAGGTGCAGTGCTGTAGTCATAAGTCACACCGGGACTCTGAGGAAACCCCTTCTTATCTACAATTTGCTTATAATGTATGTTCATTTTATCTTATAATATTACTTTATATTTTTTATAACTTAAATTACATTTATTAAAGATATATGACATTACCTTTTAACCCCTTGTGGGTAGATGGCATAAATTAATGACATTTATTAAGCATATCATGACCAAGTCATATATTATTGGATTAAATTCGATGAAACTAAAACTTAAAATACTAAAATTGAATGTCCAAATGTATAATTTCACTTATGAACTTGTATGTTTTAACCTCGACCTAACACCTATGACTTTTTATTTTTACCTATTTCACCTATTAACTTTTATTTATAACCTATTTCACCTATGAACCTTTTATTATAACATATTTCTATATTGAATCAATAATTTTAATTTAATTACTAATTTAAATAGTTTAAGGATTAAATATGTGGTAAATAAAAGTTTATAGGTGATTGAGTTTATTTATGAAAGTTCATATGTGAGATAGATTATAAATAACATGTTCATAGGTGAAATAGGTAAAATTAAAAAGTTATAGGTATCGAGGATCAAAACATAAAAATTCATAGATGAAATTATACGTTTAGCCAAAATTGAATACTACCTTTAACTCCATGCAGGTAAATGGCATTACGGCTGAACCGCTCGGTTAATTTTTGGGTTAGATATTGGAGCTGAACCTACCCAAATAACTTCGATTCGGTTCAGTTTTCCCTGATAATTTATTATATATAGTATATTTGTTAGATAATATCAATGAATTGACTTTGGTGTTATGGCATAAGCGGGCCTCTTTCCATCATGAGACCAAGGTTCAAATCCCAAGTTCTTTTTTTTTGTCTTTTTTTTTGTAGAAAAGTAAAGGAAAAAATGGGAAGTGTGGGGAATGAACCTGGGCCATTGGGAATTTTGCCACCAACTCCACCAATAGACCAAGGGAGGTTATCTAATAATACTCTACATAATATAGCTATGTCTTTTTTCAATGCTTTTTCTATGTTGCAAGATTTTCAAAAAGAAAAAATTGCAGCACCACAAGCCCGACAACCAATAGTCCATCGTCGACAGCCTCCACCTCGGGGGGGTTTTAAGCTAAACTGTGATGCAGCTATAGTTTCAAGAAATAATATTACAGGTTTTGGTTTTGTTATCAGCGATGCAGAAGGCAAGGTCATGGTTTCAGGTGGGTATCTAGTAGAAGAGGATATGCCGATATGTTGGGCTGAACTGTAGAGGTGGCAAAGTCCACCCATACCCATTTACCCACCCACTAAATAAGGGTATTGGTGATAAATGGGTAAGTTATTTTTTAAAGGGATGATAAATGGGTGATAACCCTTTAATACATGGGTCATGAGAGGGTTGGGTATGGGTACCCATTAAACCCATTTAATTCATTATTTACTTAAGACTAAAAATGAAGTTTGAATATTTTTTTTTACCAAAACTGTCATTCTACTTAATTGTAAGAAAAACTATTTCCTATATTAAAAAAATCAAAATTAAAGTCTAATTATATGAATTTTTTGCTTTTGGAACGGTTCGATTTTTCGTTTTTTAACAAAACAATAGGAATTTTTAGTTTTTCATCCGGTTCAATTTCGATTTTTCGGTACGGTTCGGGTATAGGTTTTTTGCCCTGGTTCGGTTCGATTTTTCTGCCAGTTCATTTTTTGGTTATGTTTTCAATCCGATCGGATTTTCAGTTTTTCAGCCCGGTTCCGTTTTTCTTTTTCTGCCCGATTCGGATTTTTGAATTTCGGCCCAGTTCGGATTTTTGGTTTTTCTGTCCGGTTTGGGTTTTTGGTTTTTGGACCGATTCGGTTTTTAATTTTTTGGTCTGGTTCCGGTTTTTGGTTTTTTCATCCTGGTTCGATTTTTGTTCATTTCTTTTTTTGGCCAGGTTCAGGTTTTGGTTTTTCGGTCCAGTTTGGGTTTTCAATTTTTCGTCCGATTCGATTTTCAGTTTTTTGGTCTAGTTTGAGTTTTTGGTTTTTCATCCTTGCTTGGTTTGGTTTTCAGTTTGCTTCTTTTTTTCGGCACGGTTTGGGTTTTTGGTTTTTTGAACTTCTCCGGTTCGGGTTTTTGGTTTTTAGTTCGGTTCGATTGGGTTTTCGATTTTTTGGTGGGGTTCAGGTTTTCAGTTTTCGACTCGGTTCTGTTCGGTTTTCAGATCGTTTCTTTTTTCGGCCTGGTTCGGGTTTTTGGTCTTTTGTCCGATTCGATTTTTGGTTTTTTTAACCAGTTTGGTTTTTCAGTTTTTCGGTCTAGTTTGCATTTTAGGTTTTCATCCCAGTTCGGTCTAGTTTTAGTTTTCGATTTTTTTGTCCAGTTCGGATTTTTGATTTTTCAGTCCAGTTTGGATTTTTGATTTTTTCGTCCGGGTATGATTGTTCAGTTTTTCGGTCCAATTCGGGTTTTTAGGTTTTCGATTCGGTTTGAGTTTTCGATTTTTGGTCCGATTAGATTTTTCGGTCTAGTTCGGGTTTTTGGTTTTTCGATCCGGTTTGGGTTTTCAGTTTTTAGTCCGATTCGATTTTCAGTTTTTCTGTCCATTTCGGGTTTTTGATTTTTCATCCTGGTATGATTTTTCAGTTTTTCGGTTCAGTTTGGGTTTTCAGTTTTTCGATTCGGCTCGGGTTTTCAGTTTTTTTTGTCCGATTTGAGTTTTTGATTTTTCGGTCCAGTTTGGGTTTTCAATATTTCGTTCTGATATGATTTTTCAGTTTTTCAGTCCAGTTCAGGTTTTCAATTTTCGATTCGGTTCGGGTTTTCTATTTTGGGTCCTATTCGATTTTCAGTTTTTCGGTCTAGTTCGGGTTTTCAGCTTTCATCCTGGTTCGAGTTTTCAAGTTTTTGGTCCAATTCAGGCTTTCAGTTTTTCAGTCTGGTTTGGGTTTTCTATTTTTGGTCTGATTCGATTTTCAGTTTTTCTGTCTAGTTCGGGTTTTTGATTTTTCGTCCTAGTATGATTTTTCGATCCAGTTCGGCTTTTCAGTTTTTCGATTCGGTTCAGGTTTTTGATTTTTGGTTTTTTGGTCTAGTTCGGGTTTTTGGTTTTCATCCCGGGTCGGTCTAGTTTGAGTTTTCAGTTTTCGGTCTAGTTTGGGTTTCTGGTTTTTCGGTCGGGTTCTGGTTTTTGGTCTGATTCTATTTTTGATTTTTCTGTCCAATTCGGGTTTTCAATTTTTTGTCCTGGTATGATTTTTCTGTTTTTCGGTCCAATTCGGGTTTTTGATATTTGGTCCGATTCTATTTTTGGTTTTGCAGTCCAGTTCGGGTTTTCAACTTTTCCTCCTGGTTCGGTTTGGTTTTTCATCCTGAAACTATTCGATTTTCAATTTTTTGGTTAGGTTCGAGTTTTCAATTTTTCAACCCGGTTCGGGTTTTTACTTTTGGTCTGAATCAAATTTTCTATTTTTGGTCTGATTCGGTTTTCAATTTTTCGGTCCAATTCGGATTTTTGGTTTTTCAATCCAGTTCCGTTCGGTTTTCAGTTTGAGTTTTCAGTTTTTCGATCCGATTGGAGTTTTAGGTTTTTTGATCTCGTCCGGTTCGGTTTTCTGTTTTTCAGTCCAGTTCGTGTTTTTGATTTTTCGTTCCTGTTCGGTTTGGTTTTTTTGACAAAAAATCTATAACCGAATGGAACCAAAATTTAAAAAAAATTTGAAAAAAAAATGCCAGCAAGTCAAACCGAATTGACTGGTTTGGTGGGTATGGGTATCCATTTTAAAGAAATATCTTAAAATTTTAAAGAAAAATGCTAAAAACTTAACAAATAAATAAAAATAAAATATTAAATAATAGGACATTAAATATTATATGGGTATATGGGTGGGTAAGGGTTAGATGGGTGTGGGTACCCATTTAAAACTTATATGGGTGATAAATGGGTGGAATGGGTGATATTTGACCCACCCATTTAAACCCAACCCATACCCACCCATTTGCCACCTCTAGGCTGAAGCTAAAGCGATTCTATTTGGGATGAATATTGCAAAGGAATGTGGATTTTCCGCTCTTCTAGTTGAATCAGACGCTCTTAAAGTCATCAATCATCTAAATTCAAACTCCACTACCCTTCATCCTAGTCAATTGCTTTTTGATGATATATTGCATTGTAAACATGAGTTTTCCAGTATTTCTTTCTCTCATATTTCTAGGAAATCTAATTGTGTAGCTCATTTGATCTCTAAATGGGCACTTAGTTTGGAATGTGAGTCAATTATTATGGAGGATGTCCCTCCTATGGCTGCTCAAGCATGTCTTGATGATTGTATATTGTTTCCTAATCTTTGAAATAATACAATTCCCTTTAAAAAAAATATCTTCAAAATTTAAAAAAAGTTTCAACGATTATAAGTTTAATATATTAAGAACAGGGATCACAATAATTAAAAAAATAAAAAAAATTGGTGTCGTGAACACTTGAACACTAAATTTAATGTTCCATCGTGCACAACACTATTTTGATGTTATAAATGATGTTGTGTTGGAGCTGTCCAACCATGCTAAAATGAGAAATAACACATCTTTAGGAGATAGTCTAATTATACTGTAACACTTAATTAATATTATTCGAGATAGAGTATATCTTTAATTAACTGAATTGGTTATTGGTTATTAAGTTTGACTTGGTTTAGAATTAGCTAGCTGTATATTGGTTAGTTAGGATTCATTCTTAGATAGAATTCTGTTATATCTTCAGCTGTATTTGAATATCTAAATTTATTTGTATATATAGCCCTAACGGGTGATCAATGAGAAAAAAGGATCAAGAAGTTTCAGCTCAAATTTTATCATGGTATCAGAGCCATCAGACCTCTGACTGGCTTAAAAAAAGGAGAGTGGAAAACGTGAGAGCGAAATACATCAATGCCAGGTGAAAGTAAGAAATCCGTGTACACCTTGTCATCAAATGATAATCCTGGAAATATAATAATCCAGGTGCAATTGAAGGAAGATAATTATGATGAATGGGCTTGTTCAATACGAACTGCATTGCGAGCAAAGAAAAAATTTGGTTTTATTGATGGAACCGTGACCGAACCTGATGAAGATGACGAAAACTAGGAAGATTGGTGGACTATGAATTCCATGATTGTATCATGGATAATGAATACAATCAGTCCAACAGTGAGATCTACTCTGACTCACATGGAGATTGTAAAAGATCTGTGGGATGATATTAAAGACTGTTTTTCGGTGACTGATGGTGCAAGAATACAACAGCTGAAAGCAGAACTTGCTAATTGCAAACAACAAGGATCATCATTCGTGAATTATTATGCCAAATTGAAGCAATTATGGGAAGAGTTGACCAATTATGACGTGATTTCTGCATGCAAGTGTGGGGGTTGTAAGTGCAATATTGCAGCTGAATTAACTAAGAAACGAGAAGAAGAAAAACTCCATTAATTCCTGATGGGGTTGGATGATGTATATGGGACAGTTCATTCAAATATTCTGAGTTCTACTCCATTGCCTGGTGTGAGTAAAGCTTATTCTTTGATGTGTCAAGAGGAAAGAGTTCGAAATGTCTCAAAAGGCAAGGAGATCAAAAGCGAGACAGTCAGCTTTATGGTCCAAACTAAAGAAAAAAGCGTTGTTTGCACACATTGCAATCGAGAAGGGCATGATGCTGAGGGTTGTTTTCAATTAATTGGATA
>CANYLF010399198.1:0-20305 GCA_948193215.1 Bocquillonia castaneifolia
GAAACATCCACAGTTAGTTTCTAACTTATTTTTATATTTTTTAGATTGATATTTGCACATTAATTCATTTATTATTTACCCGGGATATTTGGAATGGCAATAATACACATATACCCTTAAAGAGAGGAAAGGTGAAATGAATTTCTACCATTTTTATTTACTTATTTACCGGATTTGATTAATTAAATGTCTGATTTAATTATTTTATAAACAATTCTAGGTGATTTGCATAAAAAAATAAAGAAATCTTACCAATCGACCGATCTACCTGGGAAAGGATAGCCGATCGACCTTGGAGCTTCGTGGAGATTTAAGGCTTAGAAAACTTCATTTTCGTCGCTGCATCGTGAAGGTCTAGCCGGATGTTTAGACTTCATCCATGAATCTTGGTGGGCAAACAAGACATCCGATTGAATAGTGAAAGTCCGGCCAGACCATTGAACATCTGGCCGGATGTTTGAAGGTCCGGGCGGATCTGTACTCTATCTTCCTCGATTTGTCTTCTTCAATATTTTACATGTTCTGACGTATTTAAAATGTACAAGCTATCTACAGTATATATAGAACCTTAAAGAATAGCTCTAGACGTTCAAATAAATTAAAACAACAACCAAAAATCCAAGATAAAATTACACTGTCCAAAATTGATATTGTGGTGACTAAGCTCCAAACTTAGATATTTTATGTCAAAATCATTCATGCTTTTACATAAAACTCATATATGCAATTAGAAAAGCAAAACAAATTTGTTTAAGAATAATATGAAAATTACCGTATATAATGTAAATAGAAATGTATGAAGAAATGAAATTATTCTGAATGAGTGGATGATTGGTTGCCCTCAGAAATGAGATTAGTTATCGTTCTGGTAAGAAAATGAGCTATTGAATTGTTCCAAAATCAAAGAAAATATTTGGCCAAAACCTGTTAATTTTCCTTTATTTTTTTGTGATTTTTTGTCCGCCTAAACCTCTTCCAAAAGTCTCCTTATCAGCCTCCATCTTATTCTATTTATAGCTAGGCTGGATTAGGGTTTGATGCAGATGGAATCTGCTTTTCTTGAGTGGGATGAGGTGTGACAGATCACCTCCATCATCCTCTGTCAAAACGTGCAGATGCCCATTATTTTTTTTAATAGAAATCTTGAACATCCGGCCGGACCATTGAACATTCTGCCGGATGTTCAATTTGGGCCTATCGAGCTTTGGGCTTTAAAATGATTTTCTGGCTTATTTGGGCCATATTTAGGGTTCGGACAAATATTTAAACACTTGTTCGGTCCCTAAATTAGGCCAAAAACATATGTTGAAAATGTTCAGTGCATTTGAAAATAATTTTTATTTTCTTCAGCTCATTTCTACGAGAAATTGGGTAACATAGTGGTCCAAACTAGACCGTATTCATCACTGGGCTCCCAAACCGCTTCCACTTTCCTGCATCCAAAAATTAGGTGTCTACAGTCATGCCAACCTTCGCGTCGTTAGACGTGTTCTCCAATAAGCACAAATTTCTTTTTTTAATTCCAATAATTTGTCATGTCATGCTTGTAGTATCAGTAAGAGTCATAGGTTGCCATTTAAGCCTTTGATTTTCAAGCTTCAAAACCTTTATAACTTGTTTGTTCAGATGTTTGGGGCCCTTCCCCTTTTCCTACATTAGATAGTTGTCGTCATTATGTACTGTTTTATGATCATTATTCTAAATATAATTGGATTTATTTTTTAAAATATAAGTTTGAAGTGTTGAGTACCTTCATTAAATTTTGACATCTAGTTGAAAATTTTTTTAACACCTCCATTAAGCGATTTCAGGTGGATTAGGGTGGTGAATACCAAGCACTCTAAATTTATTTACTTTATAATGGAATTACATAGCGTAGTTCCTGCCGTAAAACGCCGGAACAAAACGGATTTGCAGAGCATAAGCATCGACACATTGTCGAAACTAGTGTTGCCATGATACAACATCCTAACGTTCCTTTAAAATTTTAGGATTACACTTTCACATATGTTGTTTATACTATCAACAAAATGCCATCTTCTTTACTTAATTTTAATTCACCGTATTTTACTTTGTTTGGTAACACTATTGACTTGAATTTTTTACACACATTTGGTTGCTTGTGTTATCCGTGGTTAAGACCATATACAAAACATAAATTGGAACTATGTTCAAAATTATGCATTTTTCTTGGTTATAGTAAAATCCATAAAGGATATTTTTGTTTAGATAAGTCTTCCAATAAAATTTTTATCTCACATCACATTGTATTTTTTTATCAGGATTTTCCATTCATGAAGGACACTCTAAAGTTGGCAGAGATCTCCAATATTCAAAATTCATCCTCACCTACTATTTTGGTTCCTGCTCATATCTACCCGACTCCTCATCCTACCCAATTACCAAATTCTACACCTACCGATGTACAAGCACACGTAACTACCCAAATTTTATCCTCATCCAAAAATCAATCTTCAAATCCCACAGATTCAAACACTCCACCCTTATCTCTAGTACCATTCATTCCCACTTCAATACCACAATTATATCCCGTACCTCTCACTAACTCTCTAAGCTTACCATTAATCATGAACTTAACCAATTTTTTTCCACTGCTCCACCGAATACAGCACTCACCATATGTTGACTCGGGCAAAAATAAATCACTTGAAACTAATAGCACTCATGGCCAAAACTGATATAGTGATTGAACCTACAAGTCTTAAAGAAGCACAAACTCACCCGAATGGACTCGAGTAATGCAAGAAGAGATTTCAGCTCTCCAACGTAACAATACATGGTAGCTTGTTACTTGGCATCCTTCTTAAAATTTGGTAGGGTACAAATGCGTTCATTGTGTGAAATACAAGCCAGATGGGATGGTTGAATGGTATAAAGCACGTTTAGTCGCCAAAGGCTTCCATCAACACCCAGGAATTGATTACCATGACACATTTAGTCTGGTTATCAAGTCATCAACTATTTGGCTACTCCTTTCTCTGGCTGTTTCCAATACTTGGCATGTTCGCCAACTATATGTATCCAATGAATTTTTGCATAGCAAGCAAGAAGAAAATGTCTCAACCTCTGGGGTTCAAACACCCGTAATTTTCAAATTATGTTTGTCGCCTGAATCGATCCATCCTACGGCCTAAAGCAAGCACTCCAATGGTTCAAATGGCTTGAATTACTTTACTTTAATTTGGTTTTTTGGGACTAAAATTGATAGTTCATTGTTTATTTATAGAGCCGAGTCTACGATTATTTGCTATCTTGTTTACGTCGATGATATTTTGTTGCTTGGAAATAATCATTCAGCTATCATGAAACAGATTGCTAGATTACAGTGTCAATTTTCTTTGAAGGATTTGGGCAAACTTGCATTCATCTTGGGCTTACATGTTCATTGGCAAAAAGGTGGACTTTTACTTTCACAAGAAAAGTATATTGTTGCTCTTCTTAAATGGGCCAATATGGAAACTTGCACATCAATTTCAACTCCTCTTTGTGTGAAAGATAAGCTCACGGGTACAGGTCCAAAATTTTGTAATCCCACTTTGTTTCGGCAAATGGTTGGTGGATTGCAATACTTGAACATTACCCGTCCAGGCATCACCTTTGTCGTCAATCAAGTATCCCAGTTTATGCATGATCACACCAATGCTCATTGGGTAGCTGTTAAATGGATTCTGCGTTATCTTAAGGGCACAAATCCAGCTGGCCTATTTCTTGGTAAGTCCTACACTAATCAACTTTCTAAATATATTGATGTCGATTGGGCATGCGACATTGATGATAGACGATCCACTACGGGTTATGCCATCTCTTTTGATCTAATTTAATTGTTTGGGGTTCAAAGAAACAACAGACAATTTCAAAATCTTCCGCGGAGGCCGAGTATCATGCACTAGCTCATACGGTCCAAGAGTTAAATTGGGTGTGCTTTCTGCTTCGTGAACTACATGTTCCATTTCAATTTCTGAAATTATGGTGTGATAATCTTAGTGCTACATATTTTGCTACTATTCCAATCTTTCATTCATGGTCTAAACATTTGGAAATTGATTTCAATTTTGTACGTGAATATGTTGCGGCCAAAGAATTGTTTGTTCATTATATCTCCACCAAAGATCAGGTGGTCGATGGTCTTACAAAGCCATTGTCCAAAGACCACTTTGCATGGTTCAGAGACAAGTTGCATGTCCCTACATGGTCCCTACAACTTGAGGGAGGGTGATAAGGATAACCTCCTACATTTCTCCTTGAGTATTATCATGTAATCCATTTTGATGGGTATCACAATTACTATAGGATAGTAATTCTTATCTGATGTACTATATATGTTCACTTTAGTATCAATAACAACGTGAGTCTTTTGCCATGCAAATTACGTCTATAGTTATATGTATATAAGTGTCACATGTTCTTGTTATCACCTAAATTAAGTTGATGAAATTTTTAAAAAAATAAATTTATATAGAACAAAGAATTTATTAAAAATGTTAATTAGAATATTTTAAACATGTTATCATATCACATGATATGTGATCATATCAGATGACTTGTAATCCATAGTATATAACATGTCATCAAAAGACACGCAACATATCATAAAAAGTACATGTCATATTCAAGTTGGGTAAAATCAAAACAAAATGAAAAGACGTTAAAACTAACTGATAAAATTTAAAAATTTACCTAAAATTGAAAATTCATTTAAAGTTAAGATTAGAATAAAATGTTTTCCCTCTATTATATTATGGCATTTTTTAATGCCTTTTGATGAGTGCAAATTATACATATGTTTTAGTACTCAAATAACACACATTATTTAGAATTCATTACATAATTTGGTGCATTTCGATATAATTTTCTAACCTTTTGACAAATAAGCATAAATCTTATTTTATATTGAATGGAATGATTTTTGTGGTTATTTATACTTGTTTTGATGTGCTTTCCTTATAGGGGAATTTTCCAAAGGTTGCCAAGACTTAATTGAAGCAATAGAGTTAACATCTTGTAGAAACTTAAGTTTTGGAGTGCATGCGGGTGAACTGATTTTGGAGAATTAGTACAGACTCAATGCAAAGAGTTTTAACCTGGAAATTGGCACGGTTGAAGAGAATTTTGTTTAGTATCATCACCAACGAATCGTTCCCCAACTGGATGAAGAGATATGAGCAAATCCTTGGAGGTTACTCGAATGTAGCCTTATACTTGAATGCAAATATCCAATAATTTTTATGCTTAAATATGATGGAAATGGACTTCCAATCCTTCTGATAGAGTTGCAGAGCACATCTCAAGCTTTTCAGGGATACTAAGACTACTACAACCCAAAGTTTTGTACCTCAAGATATCACCTTCATAAGTCAGGTCATCTGCAGGATCAAAGGGAGAGTCGAGAACTGGTTGAAATGAACCAAAAAGTGGCAACTAGCACTAAGGCACACCCAGGCAGCACACCTTATGCTTGTAGGGCATGCCAGGGTGCAGGTACGTCACCTTGTAATGTGGTAAAACACTCTTTTTTTTATTTAAACTCCTTTTTTCTCATTTTTAGGGTAAGTCCTCCCATTTGGGAGGCAATACACAACCACTAGAGAGACAAAATAGATCTTTAATTTGTTTTTAGTTATTTTAGGGTAAAAAATTACTTAGTTTTAGGATTAAACCTTTGCTACATTGGATTCAAAACCCAAGAACATTGTAATTTCCTTACTTTTTTTTGGATACCGAAGCAAATAGGTAATGTGTATTAGGGATAATAGCCTATATATCTCCAAATTTAGTGTAAATTTCAAATGTATCATAATTTTAGAAATGTATCATATTGGTCCTTAACTTTTCAATCTATTTCAAATATATTCTAGCATATGTGTTAACACCTAATTTATGGATGCAGGATATGTAAAAATGGCTTGGAAGCCCTGTGATGAGCATTCATGTTCAAGAGCATGGATTGAGTGACAAGAGTCCCTAATTGATCATTTAAATGTTTTCCAAAATGTTTTGAACCTTGAAAAGTGTGTTTTTAGCCAAAAATCATTGTTTTAAGGCCAAACCGCGCATTGTTTCCATTATAACTCTTTACACAGTTATCCATAAGACCTAAAATTGTACATATTTTATTTTGGGCCGTTCTGAACATGTGTCTCTAATACAAATTTTCCGAAGGGCCTCAAAACTGTGAAACATTTTGAGACTTAGTGCTGATGGACCAAGCCCAAGTGCATGGGCTTGGCCCCAAAATGAAAATGCATTGTGGGCTAGGCCCATAAACCTTTTTTTAATCAGATTTCCAGCCCATAATTAGAGATAAATCTGTGCTAAATTTTCAAATTATCTTAGAGATCTTAAAGATAATTATTTTGAGTTTTTTTATCCTAACTTAACCGATTAGATAATTCTATTTAATTTTTGGGAAGATAATTATCAAATAATTATTATCCTAAATTTATTTTATAATTATCTAAGACGATAAATCCATGGGAAAAATCTGAATTAATTAATTAATTAATTATCTGAAAGATACTTATTTAATTAATTTCAACCAATCAGGTAATTTTATTTTATTTTTAGGCGGATAATTATCAGATAATTATTACAATTATTATCCTAAATTTATCTTATAATTATCTAAAGAGATAAATATGACATTAAAAAGTTAAATGATGATTTTATCCCTGGCTTTGCCTATAAATAGAGGCACCTATCAGTTCATTTCTTTTACACCGAATAGATCTCAGAGAATGCTCTGAACTTTCTTTACTACTCGCTGGCTTTTAAGATTCACTTTTCCAATCCCTTTTTTTTCCCTAATTCTTTGGAAAAAAAGGTTTTTTATCTTATTTCTATTTTGTATGTGATCATCTGAAGGGAAACTCTGCAATACCACTCAACTATCTGAAAGTTCTCAAGCCTCTTCCAGTCAAATCCAAGTAAGCTTTCTAACCTTGCCTCTAGTTCTTTTCAATCATTTAATGTATGTTTTTATGTAAATATGGATTGTATGTATGTAAATATGCGTTGTCTGCCATGAAAGCATGATTATGAGTACGTGCTATAACTTTTGCATAATAGTACATATGGAACGCCATGTTAGATTTAGGCTACAAAAATATTATTTTATGTCATGATTAGTATGTTTCTGCATCAAGCGCATTATATATGTCATTATATTGTTGTTTTCTGGGCTTGGGTAACCTAGAACATGCATTATTTTTCATTTCCTCGCTCGTTTCTATTTGTGTTTGCCTGCAACTCCACTAGAAGAGTGGCGCTGGTCCCAAACGCGACTCCATCTAATGGCATTGGACCTAAAAGCCATTGCTAGAGTGGCGTTGATGCAAAAGAAGTGGCGTCGGGCATAAAAACGGCTGTAAAACTTTGCTTTCACATGGAATTAAGTGATAAAGGTAAGCCTAAACCCTCTTATGACATAGTAGTATGTTAATATGCATATAAAATGGTTTTAAATGCTTATTTGGTAATCTATTAGGTTAAAAGATGTTAGAAATGAGGTTGTGATGTTGTGATTATTTATTGATATAACCTTTATGTGTAAATTGATTTTTAATGTTAATTTGGTAAATTAAAATGAATCATTGCTTGTATATTAGAAACTCACCTTTTGTATGTTTTATATGTAAAATACAAGGAAATTTTTGTTTGTTATATATTGCTTATTAGTGGAAATAAAGGTTAGTATAATCTTATAAGTGGCATGTAAAGAATCACACTTTAAGAATGTGGTAGTTCGATCCCAGAATCTTTAAGGTCAAAGCACCTCCGTATTCTTAAAGTAACCGAGACGCACACCAGTAAGATGTTCCTGATGTTGGTTCGGGTGGTGACTCCCATTATAGATCCTACCACCTTAAAGGTGCAGTGCCGCAGTTGCTAATCGCACTGGGACTTTGAGGAAACCCCTCACTGTTTACAATATGCATATGGTGACATAACACACTAACATGATAATTTTTTATACAAGTTTCTGCCAACTCAGTGGATATTAGGATATATTTGAAATTTACACTAAAGTTTAGGATATATTTAAAATTTTTACTAAAGTTAGATATATATATATATATATATATATATATATATATATATATATATATATATATTTCATCTCAAACATATGCTTGGATAGATTTGAAACAGATCGAAAAGTTCAAGGCCCAATTTAAAACACTTTTAGAAATAGGATATATTTAAAAATTACATCAAAATTAGAGATATATAAGACTATTATCTTATCTTTTACTTTATACTTGTAGTTAAGGTGTTTGTGAATATATGTGAATAAGTTTTTTTTTTAATCTAGAATCTATGTGAATCTCTATCTAGAGGCTATTTAATGTGTTTTAGTTGCTATTTATTGGTGAATACTTACTTATTCTTCTATATTTATGTGCTTGTTATGCTCCGGTAATTAGTGGCCATAATTATTCAAGATAGTTATAGGGATTTTAAACAAAGACAAAAGGTACATAGGCAAACTTATAGCGACAAACTTCACAAGAATTAATCTTCCTGCATAAGAAAGTGATGATCCTTTCCACAAAACTAGTTTATGAACAAACTTGCTTGTAAGAAGTTCCCAATCATTTAAAGTTTGATATCTGTGAGATAGAGGAAGACCAAGGTATTAAATTGCACTACTAGAAAATCTCATTTTTGCGACGGACAATAGTCCGTCACAAAATTAAGGATATTACGATGTTAAGGGACAAAATTTGTGATGTTGTTGAATTTGATTGTAAATTTTATGACAGACAATTGATTCCGACGCAAAATTGGTTGCAAACTTTTGGCGGGAGTTAGCGCTAAAAAATTGCGTTGGATTTAGTAGAAATTGCGATGGATATGTCATTGCAAATATTATGACCGACTTTATGTTTCGTCACAGACTTTTAGGGCAAACTTTGAGTAGTATACTTTTCAAATTTATGACGGACTAATTGAAAATTACGAAGGACAGTCCGTCACAAAATGTGCAGTTATTTAAAACTTTCAATTCCCCTTCTCTCTTTCTTTGTTTTTCTATTTTCTTATTTTCCTCTCCTCCTTTGCTCTCCCTGCCACCAATAATCTTCCCTTCGTCTCCTTTCTCCATTTTTTCCACCACCTCTACCTAAGCCGTCGGCACTATAACCCACCACCTCTAGCCGCCATCGCCGCCAACTGAAAAGATGTCGCCCTTCGCCCTTGCTACCTTCTCCATTTCCGACGGCTCCCAGGCGACCTCCACCTGCTCATCGTCGTACAACCGCCACCTATCATGTAAGTATTTTTCCCTTTTTTATATTTAAATATATAACTAGTTTATTTATTGTATTAATGTTAAATTTTTAATTTTAGTTAGTATAATTTGTTAGATTTAGGTTAGTTTTTGTTAGATATATTTTGGTTAAATTTGTTGAAATTTAATTGTGTAGTATTAATTTTTTAGTTTTTAGTTTATTTTTTAATAATAATAGTAATAATAAAAAATTAAATTTTGTTTTTTAATAATAATAATAATAATGTGTTTTAATTTTTTTGGTAATTGATTAAATAAAATATGTATTTTACTTTAAGAATTAGGTTTTTTATTTATAAAAAATAAAAAATAGCTTTTGAAATTATAAAAAATAATGTTTTTGCTTAATTACTTTTAGAATATTTGAATAATAAAAAATTGAAAAATAAATTAACTTGGTTGAAAAAAAGAGAAAATAATGATATAAATAAATAGGTTTAAAAAGTTAAAATTTATTACTTAAACAATTTAAAATTTCTGAATATTTAATTAGTTTAATATTTTTTATAATTATTTTGTTAATTAAATATTTTGTGTTAATTAGTTGAATATTAGTGAAATAATAGGTTAAAATAAGTAATTAATATAATATTTATTTATTTATTTATTTGTGGTAATGTTAAGTTAAAGATAATGAATTTAGGGAATAATATTAAAATAGTTTGCCTTTTTTACAACTTTAGTTTATTATACTAATTATAATATGTTTTAATTATTTTGTTTTAAAATTTTAAATTGATTTTTGATTTACATTTGTTTTGCATTTGGAGAGTTTGTATATTTTACTTGGGTTCTTGCAAGTAAATGTTTTTTTTTAAAAATAAATTTGAAAGTTGTTAAATTTTTATAGAAATTATGTTTTTTCGTAATTGAATATGAACTTAATGACATTCTGTAGGGTGGTAGATATATTGCGTTAGTTTGAGAGTTTACATTTAATCAAGTAAGTTCTATAACTTTTTTAATTATTTGTAAACAATGTTTAATATTATTTATATTAAATGCATGTTTTGGTAGGTTTAGGTTTGTGAATATGCATTTTATGTTAGATATAGGTTGGTAATAATGCATTTTCTGTTAGATTTAGGTTGGTGGATATGCATGTGTTTACTAGATGTAGGTTTGTGATGTAGAATATATATGTATGCATGTTCTGCTAGATTTAGGATTGTGAAATTAATGAAAATGTATGTTTGCATATGTTGCTAGATTTAGGTTTGTGAAATTTGTGATGTTTAAGTCTGGGTAATTTCTGGTAGGCACAGCATTGTAAGGAAAATACAGAAGTGTATTTTTAATTGCAGAAACAACCCCATTTACTGGGGACATACGTCTAGATATAGGGAATATTCTGTTGAATTTTCGGTAGATTTTTCGTTATATTTACAAGAGGCTAGAGACTATATTCTTACATAAAAATAACTGAATTGAATTCATCTTTCGATTACATCCTCCTTGCATCGAAATAGTTTTCTAATAAAGAATATAAACTTAAAATTAATAATAAAGTTGATTTAAAAAATCCAGATATACGTTTACATCTTCCTTGTAGTGACTCACTAAAGTCATTTGAACTCTTAATATTATTCGTGTGCATCGTCCTTGTATTGAATGAATAATTTATTCGGTTTACATCGTCCTTGTAACCAAGTTAACCATAATTTATTTATTTAAGTATTTCTTACACATTTGATATTATATAATTTATTTCTAACTTTTCTACTTTCACTTCCTTTACTTTTATAATATCATAACTCCAAATTATTGTATGCTTGTTTTATGGAGCTGAAGACAGCACCAGAATTAGCTTAGAAGCCTATGACTGATGATGTGCTTTAGTGGGAGGTAGTTGAAGGGATGAAGAAGTTGCGGGTTTATGGACTTGGTTCCACTGCAGATTCATTCTTGGCTCTGCATCGTCTGCTCCATCCACTACTTCCACCATATCAGCCTCCACCGCTGCCATCCGGTGACAGTTATCGTTTTGATCTTGACTTTTAGGTTGTTGTTCAATCGAAAATGCAAACTCAGATGCAGCATCACCATGCACACATTGACATTCTGACATAGGCAGTGCGATCCACAGGTGTGGAAGTTCCAGACCTGACTCTTCTTGAAGTTGAGGTATCGCCGCCACAGCCTTTTATTTAACAAAATGCACCTACATCACCTCCAACGATAAACACATCAGGAGCATCTCCACCATATACCTCTGTCATAGCATCAGATCCTCCTACATTTGTGTCACAATTAGATCCTTTTGCACCCCTGGTACCTTAGCTAGGTTTTTAGCTTCATTTTCATAGGTAGCTTCAGTTTTTCCATTAACAATACAATTTTAGGTTTTTGATTTTTCAGTTAGTTACATTTTTTCAATTTGTTGATATATATTGTTTAGGTTTCCTTATTTATTTATATTTATTTCAGATTTAGCTTCTAATTACACATTATATTTAATTTTATTACTTATTACTGCAATAACCGATGAAACAGGATTAAATTCAATTATGGAAATCAATAAATAAAAATAAAAAAATTTTAAATTTTGCGATGGACATGTTCATTGCAACTGTTGTCGCAAAATCGGTCTCCAAATTTTCATCATTTTTTGCAACCATAAGCACTCCATCGTAAAATTTGTTGCAAAATTTACGATGGACATCACATTTCCAACGCAAATTTGCTACGCGATATTTCACGACAGCTAGTGTCTGTTGTAAAAGCCATCGTAAATTTCAATTTGCGATGGAATTAATGGATTCTACGATGGCTTGGTCTGTCACAAAATGGCCAAATCCTTGTAGTGTTGGTAAATCCTCAATTTTACAATTGAAAGAAGAAGCACAAGATTCTATAAAGGACCTATGAACATCTATACAAATAAGAAAGCTCTTGGAATAATTAATCATGAGACCAAAAATGAGTTCAAAGCATCTCAAAAGCTGAACAAAATTAGAGAATGGTCACATCAGTAAGGTGAAAATGAAAAGTTTCAATAGCAAATTGTAAAAGAGACATGACAATGGTACTATTATTGAATCCGACACCTCTAATGATACCAGCTTTGTCAATCAACTTCTTCACACCCTCCATAATTAGAACAAACAAGAAAGGAGAGAAAGTATCCGCTTATTTAACTAATTAACTCCTTTATGAATGAAGATAAGAGGAGTTGGAGCACCATTAATTAAGACCGAAAGAGAATACTCCTATAAACAATTAGATATCCAAGAGATCCATTAGCTCGAAAAGCCCATCGGGCATATAACTGGCATCAAATAATTCCATGAAATACAATCAAAAGTTTTGTGGTAATCTAGCTTCAAAAGAAAAAAGGGTTGTCTAGAAAAGTGTAGAGAATGAACTACCTCTGAAGCTAGGAATGAGCAGTCATGGATACTACGCACGCCCTTGAATGAATACAAATTGATTCTCAAAAACCACATAAAGGAGAGTTCTGCGAAGTCTGAAGGAAAGCAACTTAGATAAAATCTTGTAGATCCCATTGATTATACAGATAGACCTGAAGTCCTTAACAGAAGAAGAATTAGGGACCTTAGGGATAAGCACTGTGAAAGAGGATTTTAATTCCTTAATCAGGGAACCCAAAAAGAAAAAACTATCAAAGAGGTCCAAGAGGTCATTCTTCAAAAGATTACAAGGCATGTGATAAAAGAAGAAATTAACCATCTAGCCTTAGTACCTTATTTGCTCCACAAAAACCACTTTTAATAGTACAGTATTACCTCATTCTATTTTGAAATCATTATACTAAAAACCATTTGATGCATTTTTAACTATTATTAGTCAACAAATTAAAGTGTTAATTTGATAAAATTAAAGTGTATTTTGATCTATAAGTTTTAAATATTTTCAAAGTCACCCAAAATTTTTATTTTCAATATAAAAGTCATTTATCCTACATTAATACTCATATTTCCATATTTAGTACATTATTTTTTTAATAATGTGATAAAAGTGGGTCTCGAACTTAAGACCTTCACCCCCTACCCACATGGGGTAGTACCAATCCACCCAAGGTGGATTGGTGATTAGTACATTATTAGATAATTATCATGTAATCATATGTAGTAATGTAATTATATGTAGTAATGTACTTATATGTATAGCATCTTATAATTAATTCATAAAAAAATTATATTTTAATTTTAATTTTATAATATATTATTTTCATGAAAATGGAAATATGAATTTTTAAAAAAAATTATAACTAATATAAAAAAAAGTAAGCATTTGGAAAATATATAAAGTAATAATTTTTTATTTAATTAAATAATAAAAATTAAGTTTAAGAATATTTTGTATAAACTTATAATATAAATATAATTTTAATACCATTTTAAAATATATCATGACATGTCATTTTACTAATATAATTAAATTAAGAAAAAAATTAACTAATATTGAAAATAAAAAAAATTTGGATGAGTATGAAAATATTCAAAGTTTATAGACAAAGATGCATTTTAATTACTTTAATTTTATCAAATTAACCTGTGATTTTTTGACTAATCAATAGCTAATTGTGTTTGAGATAGGTCTCTAGTATAATAATATTAAAAATACAAAGAGTGATAATAAAATATGTAAAACTCAAAGGGCTAGAAGTCATCTGCCTCATAAATAGACTGGCAAACTCACTATTTAGCCTCAACCTTTATGTTTTATTCTATTTAACCCTTCGAGTTTCTTCCATAATACCCTTTTACAATTATTTTTATTCTATTAAATCCTTAAACTATTTTTTTATTCCATCAAGGACATTTCAAATTGTTGAAGGAAATGAAAGAAAATGAAAAAGTGGGTACAAAAAGAAGTCCTACATCGAAAAGAAAGAAAGAAAATAAAGGCTATATAATAAAGTGGGTTGGCTAGCTAAATTGGCTTAAGCCATTTTGATGGAAGTCAACCCATGATTAAAGGAAACCAAGGCCTGTTTTACACACTCCAGCCCAACATGAAGACAGATTTGGATGAGGCCCATCACGGATCCAAAAAGTGGTATCAGAGTCCAATGCCTTGCGACCCAAATGATCTAGGAAGTACAAGCCCGTGAAAGAAGAAGCTTGTGGTCCAAAGGTTAGAAGCCTAAAAAGAAGAGGCTCATGGAGATTTAAGCCCATAAAAAGGAGAGGGCTCAATCATGAAGATACCCAAACAAAATATGGAGAGACCTGGTAATGAAGGGGAAATGAGTACAAGCCCAAGCAAAATTACAAGATGGACCTGAGGCCTCTGAGACTCAAAGTCCATGGAGAAGAGCACAAGCCCAGGCAATAAAAGGATGGTGGACCTGTGGCCTCTGAGGTTCAAAATGGAGACCAGGCTCCTGAAGGCAAGTTAAAACTGGATCAAAAAGCCCAGTTGAACTTGATGGGGAGTGTTGAAGGAAATGAAAGAAAATGAAAAAGTGGGTACAAAAAGAAGTCCCACATTGAAAAGAAAGAAAGAAAACAAAGGCTATATAATAAAGTGGGTTGGCTAGCTAAATTGGCTTAAGCCATTTTAGTGGGAGTCAACCTATGATCAAAAGAGACCAAGGTCTGTTTTGCACACTCCAACCCAATATGAAGACGGACTTGGATGTTGCCCATAACGGATCCAACACAGAAAATGACATTTTTGTTGTTATTGAGGATTCAAATGATAAAATATAAAATTTATTTGGATCATTGAAGTTATATTACACCTAACTCCATTTGAAAAATAATTTTTTATTAAATATAATTAATTTCTTTCTAGACAATGTAATTAAATAATATTGAAAACATAACAACTACAATATTGATTAATTACTCTTTTTAGTTGTCATATTGAAGTGTACTAAAATATTTAAAAAAATAAAACAAGTACATATAATAATTAATTACTTTTTATCATTAAATAATAAAATTAAAGTATAATAAAATATGTAAATATATAAGTTTAATCATCAAAATAAAATCTATTTTTTATCAATCGAATCATCAATAAAAAAAAAGTCCTTAATGCAATAAAAAAATAGTTTAAAGATTTAATGGAACAAAAATAATTGTGAAAGGACTTAATAGAATAAAATTGAATATATGGATTCAATAGTATAAGACATGGAAATTCAGGGGTGAAATAATGGGTTTTGCCAAGTAGATATTCAAGTTTTTCTTGTGCCATTTGACTGTACACAGCTTGAAGTTTAGGTGATGTAGGTGTTGTTGTTGAAAAGGAACTTCGCTAGTTTAGCTAGCAAGTGCCATTTTTTTTAAAATCCTACAAATTAAGCCTGAAATTAACTAGATAACTGAAAGGTTCAACTTTCAGATGGAAAATGAAATCCAGAAGAAACCCAGGATTTTATGTCTGCATGGTTTCAGGACAAGCGCTGTAATCCTGAAAAAATTAGTAGAAAGATGGCCTGAAACTGTACTTGAAAAATTGGATCTTGATTTTCTTGATGCTCCTTTTCCTGCGACAGGAAAATCTGATGTTGAAGGCATCTTTGATCCTCCTTACTATGAGTGGTTCCAAGGCAATAAGGTCAGTCTTTTTTTTTCTTTTCTTTTCTTTCTTTTCTAAAGAAAATTATAGCTAAATCCAATCTTTTATATTGACTTCTTCAATTATAGGATTTTACTGAGTATCGGAATTTTGAAGAATGTCTAACTTACATAGAGAATTACATGATAGAGAATGGACCTTTTGATGGTGTACTTGGTTTCTCCCAGGTGAAGTGCTTTTGATTCAATTTTTTTTTCCTAGGATAATTTTAGCTTCTGAAACTTAATTTTATTTATTTATAGTTGGTTACTAGATATACAATGAAACTTCTATATAATTATATTGTTGTTTGTGACCCTAACAGAAGTTTCATTATACAATTATATCGTTGTTTGTGACCCCATTTTGTTTGGATGAAGGGTTTCTAGGGGTTTTGAAGGTTTTATAATATTTTGAAACCCTTCATTCCTGTTTGTGAAAATCAAAAGTAAATAAAAGTAAGGGTTCTGGAGGTTTTTCAAAACCTTTAAAACCTCCAAGTATCAACCCACCAAATTGGAGGGTTTTAGAGGGTTGGTCTTTTATAAAATTATTTTTTTATTCTTATAATCACTACAATACCTTATAAATCCTCCATTTACTTTATGTTTTCCCAAACAGTTTATATTAATAACCCTCACTTTACTTTAAAAACTCATACCCTAATTTACTTTATAAAATCTTACTTTACATTACTTTACTTTACCTTCATTTTTCCCAAATAGAGTGAAAAAATTTATTAATATAGAGAGTTTATAACTATATAGAGGTTTATTTTTAACTAATTAGTGTAAGTTGAGACCAGAATTTTTTATTTTCTTATATATTGTTTATTTCAATACAGAGTATTCCTATATAGCGGTTTTAGTATGTACTGGTTTTGAATTTTAGGGAGCAATTTTAGCAGCTGCTTTGCCAGGGATGCAGAAAGATGGAGTATGCCTGACAAGGGTTCCAAAGTTTAAGTTTCTGATAATAATATCAGGGGCTAAGCTTGGTGGAACCAGGTTTGGCCTGCCTAAATTGGCTGTTAATGCATTTTCATCCCCGATTGATTGCCCCACTTTCCACTTCATAGGTATGTATTAATTTAATTATGTAAAAATGACTAAAAGGGTATTTATAAACTATGAATTCAAAACAAGTTTATGTCACAAAATTAGAATTTTAGATTTGATCACTGCAGCCTGATAATTGTAATAGAATTATAGAAACCTGCCAATTAGTAACAGAGAAATGGAAAGTGTGAAAATTTCTTATTGATTAGCACTGATTAAATGAACCTGGATTCTCTAGTTATTTGTTAATTATGAGGAAGATAATATTTTGGGACACAGCATATTCAGTTTTTTAGAACAATGTCATGATGAATATTGCAGGGGATGTAGATTTTTTGAAGGAAGAGGGAATTGCTCTGCTGGAGTCCTTTGTTAACCCTGTAGTCATTCATCACATTAAGGGACACACTGTTCCAAGGCTTGGTTAGTATTTTACATTTTCAGTTTGTAAATGATTACAAATATAACTGCAAACAGTTCACATTTTGCTAAAATATTCTAAAAATATCATGTATATAATTTTTCTTATGATATTAATTTACTAGTATGGTTTAGAAATTGACAGTGAACATTTAAGGTCGGGTAATAATGGACAAAATGTTGCTTTTCCTTTGTTTTTTTGTTTTTTCATTTACTTGCACAGATGGAGAAAGCTTGGAGAAAATGCTTGGTTTCATTGAGACAATTCAGAAGATTTCATCTTGATTTTAGACAATGGAAGCTGCCTTGTCAAGCATTCACCTTATCATGTTATGATGTTAATGATAAAAATGGATTAAATTATTTTGTTCTGAATAATTATCAATGAAATTTACAGAGCTTAACTAGTCAAAAATATTGAAGTTATCATAACAAATAAATTCAGCAATTTCAGAGTAGTAGTTGGGGATAAATCTCATTAAAAGCACTCTGCCTTCCCCATATACTCAAGAATGGGGTAATGGTACTATGCATTTATATAATACATAAATGATGGTACCAATCCATTGTGGTATTTTAATTTCAAGATATTCTGTATATCTTGAAATTCAGTATAGCAGAATTATAAACGAATTGAATGGTAATTTATTGATTTGACACTATTTAATTAAGGGTTTGCTCATGTTCTAGTAGATTAGTTTTGAAAAATAAAGGATTTCAAAACAGAACCGGTCGGTTGCACTAGGAAAAGCACCCAACCATTGATTCAATCCGATATCATATAAAACTAATCTAAACAAAAAGATTTTATGGAAAACTGTTTTAAACCCAATGAATTGGCTGATTCGGTGATCAATCCTAACCAAATTCAAAAAAAAAAAAAGATTTTTTTTCTTTTGTCTCATTTAAACGCTTCACTACATGTGAAGTTGGCATTTGACAAAAAGTACTTAAATGTTACAAAAAATGCAACTTTAAGGGTTTGATAGGTTAAAAATAAATTTAGGGACATAACAGATAAAATTGTGAAAGTTTGAGGATAAAATATGTGTTTGGCCTTATTATTATTATTAGGTAAACGAGCCAAAAACCAATCTCCAACTATTTGCCAGAGAGCGAGTCAGCCCTTTATCTAATTTCATGTCTAAATCGACCCCTAAAGTTTTAATAATTGGACCAATACGACCCTTCTGTTAACTCCATTTATTTTCTGTCGTAACTTTGCTGACGTGGTAAGTTAGAGCATTACAAAAGTAAAGTTTATGTATTAAAAAGAAAAAAACAAAGGTCAAAAAAATATCAAAAATTATTTAAAAAGAAATTAAGTTTATCATCACCACCACCACTGTAATACACCCACCGCCAAACTTATCTATACAACAATATTCATCGTTTCTTCTCCCATCTGATATTTATCTTCTTGTTAGAAGAAATGAACAGTACTACCATAGATCAATCATAGTCACAGCAGCCACTTTACCCCTCCATTTCCTCCGATCATGAAAACCCTTTTTACCAACCAACGCCATCACCAGCACCACCATCTTCTTCTTCACCATTGCCATCCTATCAAGCAGAAACTCACCAATCTTCTTCTTCAACACCGTCCTCAACTCATCAGCCATCGACCGATGAGAGATATCGAGGGACTCATGTGATGGGACAACTGCTGTTCCTATATCCCACCGAGATAATAAGAAGGCAGCTTTGTTCGGCGGTGGCGGTACTGGTCATAAGTGCTGTGGAGTTCAACACATACTTATCTATACAACAACATTCATCATTTCTTCTCCCATCCAATATTAAGAAACGACCATCAGGTGCTCGAAGAAACTTCAAAATGAAGAAACTCCATAGCACTTATGACCAATACCACCGCACAATAGAAGCTAGCCTACTTCGTCGATCCTTAAGGCTTCTTAACAAAAAAAAATCCCCAAGATCCACAAACTGACTACCTAAAACCTACAAAATATTGCAGTAAAAAAGCTTTAAAGAAACATACAAAAACCTAATGAAAAACATTTAAATTGTGCAATTCATATTGCTGGGTAGAGAGATCTCCAAGATTGAATAATGGGTAGAGTAGATTTCGAGTATTCCCTAATCTTTTGAGGTGTTAAAAACAATAATGCAGTAATAGTGACTATAAGCCAAAGAAGATTCAAAATTCTTGTTCAATGAAATGTTAAATTAATAAGAAAGCTTTGTTGAAGAAAGTGGCAAAGGAGTAGTGGGTCATTGGACAGCCATAAAATCTTCTCCTAGAATTTGTTTCTTTCCAAGAGGTAAACAAATAAGCTAGCTCAAGACATCTACACATAGGGTCTTGATTTTCTTCATTCTGCCTTGCTTCTCGATTCATGGTAGAAGATGCCGTAGAGTAAGAAAATGAAGCCATTTATGATTCTTGTTAGCTAAATTTGATTTTTCTTTTGATTTTGATTCTTGTAATATGGGAGATTTGAGAGAAAAAGAGATTGTAGAGTTTCAAAATTAGAAATTAGGGTTTCTTAACTCTTTTTCTGATATTAAATATGAATTTAATGTTCTCACTAACAGATTTCTAACCCACCAACGGAGGTTTAACGGAGTTAACAGAAGGGTCGTATTGGTACAGTTATTAAAACGTTAGGGGTCAATTTGGACACGAAATTAGATAAAGGGCTGACTTGCTTTTCTGATAAATAGTTGGAGAGTGTTTTTGGCCCTTTTGCCTTATTATTATTATTATTATTATTATTATTATTGTTATTATTATTATTATTATTATTATTATTTGGTTGAACGCATAGGAAATACCTAAACTTGTCTTAATTTTTCATTTCGAGACACTTTAACTTACACTTCAACCATTTTTGTCTCTCAAGCCCGCACTTAGTATCAAATAAATATTTAATTCATATAAAGAGCTTAATTTTTACTTATTTAATATATAAAAGAAAATATAATTAAAAATATAGTATCATGGTGCAAAATATAC
>CANYLF010399616.1:0-12047 GCA_948193215.1 Bocquillonia castaneifolia
CACCTCATCTTCAATACTAATTTAAATTTTGATAACATTTCCTCTAAAATTTCTCATGATAAACTTCAATAGTAAATATAAATGAAATACAAAAAATCTGTTGAAATTAAAATTGGTTCAAAAAATTTCAAAGCCAAAAAAGCCAATACATGGAATAAACGTTTAGATGTCTTCATTTTGCATGTGGTGGAGTCCTATACTTTCTTGAATTGTCCTTATGTTATTGTCAATCTGTTCGATTCTTTTCATTATATTCTCAAGAATATTCATAATATCTTTCTTCGTCGAACCATTAGAAGAAGAATACGAGGAATCCATGTTTGTGGGAGAAGAATCAGGGCAATTTACATGATTATATGGCACAATAGGAAGCTGGCAGTTTGAATAGCTTTCCTCTGTCCTAACTCTCTTCACTGTTGGTTCATTCTCAGCCTTTCCATAGACATAAATCCAAGCTTCATTTTTATATTCGATGCACCTCGCATGTTTAAGGTGTCACGGCCTAGTTTTTGAATTAGGAAATAAACCTTAATCATATCATATCATTTGCACCATAATTGTGTGTAATGCATTGCATAATATTGATTGGTAGAATAATTTTTGAGAGCGTCTAAGTTTATGGAAGTTTGGGTTAGTAAGGACCTAGTTGTAAGAAAAGTTAGAGGAGCTATTTGTTAAAGAAGTATGAGAGTTGGATTAGATAGTTAGTAGGAATAAGTTTGGGGAGTGGTGTAGGCAAAAGTGTTCTAGAAGGGAGGACAAGTGTCCTTAGGAAGGAAAAGGTGACAAGTGGCAAGTGGGGGTGGAGATGAGTGGCAAAGAAATAGTAATTATAATAATAAAATAATAGTTAGTGGACAATCTCTACAAGACAAGAAATCCTACATCTTGTTCTTCTCATTTTCTCTCCATTTTCTTATCTTCTTCATCTTCTTCATTACTTCTTTTTATCTTCCAAAATCACCATTGTTGAACCTTAGAGCTTTTGAGTGCAAAGTATAGTAAGTTTAGAGGAGCTTATCTTGCTTAGAAGCTTAATTGGTGGATTGGAAGCTTAATTGAGTAAGTTTATCTCTTTATGTGCTGGTTAGTATGTTAGGGTTTTGTAGAATTTGGGGGTTTATGGTTGTTATTGCATATACATCTTATTAATGTATGTTAGAGACATTAGTAAGTGTTAATTGTATGTTCGGTTATTGTTTTGGTTTCGGGTCGTTTCAGAAAGGTATCTTATTGATGCTATTGATAGTGATTATTATGATGAGTTTCCTTGGGGGAAACACTGTTTTAAGATGATGTTAATGATGATGAAGAATAAGCTTATTAGCCAGAAGGACAGGGATTCTTCAGAAGCATTTTACCATAGGTTTTTTGGTTTTAGTTATGCTATGAATATCTAGTTTCTTGAGTGCATTGATGGTGATATTCCAGTATTTCTAAGCAAGGCAATTAATAAAGTTGTATTTCGTCGATACCTTAAATAACGTCCTTTGGATATTTCAAAAAAAAAAAACAGAGCTAATGCAAGAAAATGTCATATTTGCGACGGCAATCTATGACGGATGACTGGTCCGTCGTAAAATCAATAAATCTGCGATGAGTTCGTAGAGTTTTTACGACCGGATGTAAAATATTATAGAATTTACGTCGGACATAAATGAGTTGTTACAGATTTGGTCTCAATATTTGGCGGGACCTTCGCGCTAATTTTTCTCCCTGGGGCGCCAAGTTTTTACAACGGATAAGAGGATTCCGCTACGGATTAGCCGTCGCAAATCTGCATCGGATCATGTCCTCCGATGCAGATTTAGAGGCATAAATTGATGAATTTTCTTTCAAAATCTGCGATGGAATGCTTAGTTTTGGTTACGTCGTAAAAAATTGACATATGACTTCTACAGCTAGGGTTTCTTTTAGTATCAGTGACGGACAGGTCATCTTCTGTGACAGATTTGTCATCACAAAAAGTGGAATATGGTACGACAACTAGGGTTTCTTTTAATGTCTGCGACGGACAGGTCATCTTCTGCGACAGATTTGTCATCGCAGAAAGTGGAATATAATATGACAGCTAGGGTTTCTTTGCTTTCGGTGACAAATTTATCACTATCTGTGATGGATTTGTCCGTCGCAAAAAATAAAAATATAAATACAACAGCTTCCCGTTTCAGCGGTTCTCATTTTCCTCTCCCACTCTTTTTCCTCTCACCCTGCCGCCACCAACCACACCTCCCCCACCACCACACTGCCTCGCCTCGCCTCGCCACCTCAGCACCACCACCACTCCTCCACCACCGTTGAAGCAGCCTCCTCCACCATCACGGATCGAAGAAGCAGTAGTGGCCTTCTCCTCCACCATCGACAGCAGCGATGGCCTCTTCCTCTTCTCCCTTCGTTGGCTGTGAAAGGTAATTCTTTCATTTTCTTATTTTTTTATTATTTTTCTTTTAATTTTAATTAATTGATTGAATGCTAATTATTTAGGGTTAATTAATTGATTTTTTAGGAGAATTTAATTTTAGTTGAATTAGATTTAATTTTAGTTTTAGTTGAATTAGATTTAATTTTAGTTGAATTAGATTTTAAAAAATAATATTCTATTTTTTTAAAAATGAAATTAATATTTTTTATTAATGTTTTTAAATAATTTTGTTATTAATTGATTGTTATAAGGAGTTAATAAACATATTGGGTAAATTTAATTTGTTTTATTGAACATGAATTTTTGGTTAAATGAGGATTAATTTTTTGTATTGAAATTAATTTTAGTTAAATTTAATTTTTTGTTAAATAATATTCTGTTTTTAATATTTTTTAATATAAAAAATAATAAAATTCTTTAAATTTAATTTTTAAGGTTTAGTATATATTTTTAGGTGAAATAAATTTAATGTTAGGTTAAATTAATAATATCGGTAGAATATATGTAATTTATAGGTTGAATTTTTTTTGAGAAATAATTTATAGGTTGAAATTACCTAATTGAATGAAATTAATAATAATAATACTAATAATTTTATTAATATAAAAAATAATAATATTCTTGTTAATTGATGTTTAATTAAATCCTAAGTCAATTACTTTTACTAATAATTTTGTAAAGTCTTTTTCAGATTTTTTTTATGTGCAACGGGTCGTTGCACAACATGAAACGAACCATTTCATATTAAAATGGGCCGTTACATATTGAAACGCCAATTGCATGCAGAGCATTTGTAGCATTTTGAGCCAAGAAGAAGTAGTAGGGGACACGGTCCCAAGGGCCTTGCAACGGCCCAATGAAACAGACCGTTTCAAGGTGAAATGGACCGTTACTTCAGCAACATTCCAGTGTAACGGCGTGATAATATGCAACGGCCAGTTGCACGGCCCGTTGCAACTTAAATTCCAGTGTACATATTATGTTTCAAACTCAAAATAAAGAGGAGAAGCGGTAAGAAACATAATGATTGAAGTTGCAATGTTCTAGAACTCAAGAGAGGCTATAAAAAAGCTTCTCTAACTCATGTAAGAGGTAATTAAGAACTTTCAATTTGTGAATTAATTACAATTGCCTCAATTACATAAAAACCCTAATTTTTCTTATTATTCAATTTTGTAGTTAATTGTTGAGCTTTGTATGCTCAGATTGATTTCTTGTAAAGCTAGCTCTTGGGGAGTGAGGTTTAGGAATCAATTGTGAAAGGTTTAAGTGTTGACCTAAAGATTAAAACACTTGGGTTCAAGGGTTTCTAGTGAGTGAAACACTTGGGTAGGTTTTTGGGTTAGCCTTGTTAAAACTCAAATTGTATATGGTTTAGTGTGAGCCTAAACACTTGTATTTGGTTGATTTGAATTAGTGAAAATCCCAATTGTTAATTGGGGAGTGGATGTAGGGATTTAGTTGTATCCCGAACCACTATAATTTCTTGTGTTGTGGTTTGTTTATATTAATTTCTATTTTCCACTAGATTTTTAGTTTTTAATTATCAACCGATTCACACCCCCCCCCCCTCTTGGTTGCCAAAGGGATTTCAATTGGTATAAGAGCCTGGAGCTTGAAGTTTTGTAACCTTAAGTGGTCAAGCTAGATTAATGGCACAAGAGGCAAGCATTGGTAGTCTTAAACCTTTCTTTAACAGAACCGATTATCCACTATGGAAGCACAAAATGGAGTTCTACTTAGATAGTGAGACAATCAATCTATAGGATGTGGTTCTTGATGGTTGGTCACCTCCTATGACGAAGGAAGGGGACAAGGAGATCCAAACTGCAAGGAAAGATTGGACTAAAAAGCAAAAGGAAGCAAATGCAAAGAATAGAAAAGCCGTCACCATTCTTCTAAGTTCCTTATTAAGAGAAGAATGTTGTAGAGTTCAAAGATGTGATGGTGGTAAAGATATGTGGGAGAGTCTATAAAACTATCATGAAGGCACCTCACAAGTGAGATAACAAAAATGTCAAATGCTTATCTATGAGTATGAGACATTTAAGTGCAAGCCTAATGAGAGAGTGACAGAGATGACAAATAGGATCATGGACATCATCACTAACCTTAAGAAGCTTGGAAAGATCTATTCCAAGACCGACATCAATCACAAGATTCTTAGAGCTCTTCCAAAGAAACTTTGGGAATTAAAGGTCACATTTATCAAAGAAGCCAATGATCTCTCAACATTGGCATATGATGAACTCAAAAGGGAAGCTTCTAACCTATGAGATGGAAAATGATGAGGATGAGAAGGAAGACAAGAAGAAGTCAATTGCCTTCAATGCTCCACAAGAAGAAAAACCCTCTCATCAAAAAGAAAGAAGCCATCATCATCGACATCAAGATGAAACTAGTGAGAGTGAAAGTCAACTAGAAGACAGTAAAGTGGAGAAGTTGACTAAAGAATATGCTCTCTTGATGAAGAAGGCTGACCACATTGTAAAGAAAAGTGGTAGAGCTAACGTCAAAAAATTATTGAAGAATAAGAGCAAAATCACATGCTATGAATGTGGCAAAAGTGGGCATGTGAAGAGTGAATACTCTAAACTCAAAAGGGAAGGTTCTTCATCAAAGAAGCCCAAGGAGCAAAAGGAACAAAGAGAGCAAAGAGATAGGCATCATGGATATAAAGCATAATGGGATGGAGTAGATAGTGACTCCGATTCAAGCAAACAAAGTGAGAAAGCCAATCTTTGTCTCATGGCATTCAAGGATTCTTCACATGAGGTAATTTACCAATCCTCTTACTCTAGTGATTTTGATGATGATTATAAATGTGATAAGCTTAATGTGATTGAGGCCTTAAATGATAAGTGCAATCTATTTTTTACTAAAATGAAAGTTTACAAAGAAAAATGCACCAATCATGAAAAAGAAATGGATGAGCTTAAAATGGTAGTAAATTCTTTTAAATCATCTAACGATGATCTTAAGAAGACATTACAAGATAATCTTACAGCTCTATCTTCAATAAGGACTCTTGAAAAAGAGAATGAATCATTGAAGAAGAAGCTTGAGAATGTCAATAGTACTATTTCAAAATTTCACAAAGGAAAGGGAGATTTAGATAATCTATTAATGTCTCAAAGACCCTCTTCTAGAAAATATGGACTTGGTTATAAAGGAACATCTACTTCATCAACCAAACTCATAACATTTGTGAAATCCTCAACCAATCAAACCTCTTCCTTAGATGCTCCAAAAGTTGAGTCTAAAGCTTCTAAGACCTTAACTAATGGAAAGCTTAATCACATTCATCAAATGAGCCTAAGAAGCTTGAGATGAGTAAACCAGAGTCAAAGGTTATACCTAAGTCTAAGGTAAATTCAAAGGATGCTAAGCCTAAAAGTTATCTAAAGAAACCAAAGGCTAAGATTACATCAAAGCCTAAAGTTCAATCTCATGGCTTATTTAAAGGCAAGCCAAAATTCCATACCAATAAATTTGTAAAAGCTCAATGCTTTTATTGTATGGAACATGGCCATATAAACATACATTGTCATGTGAGGAAGGTCCAATTGAAACTCATTCCAAAGGACCAACTCAAGGCTAACCCTCAATGACCCAAGCATCTTTGGGTACCTAAATCTTTGTTTGATGCATGTTCTTAGGTATGCTTGAAATCCACTAAGCCAAACAACAAGTGATATATGGATAGTGGATGTTCGAGGCATATGACAGGTGATCCAAATCTCTTCTTAAGCTTAGAAAAGAAAAAGGGAGGAGATGTGACTTTTGGTGACAATGCTAAAGGAAGAGTTATTGGCATTGGAAAGGTAGGTAGTCCTAACTCATTTTTATTGATGATGTCTTGCTTGTGAGTGGTTTGAAACATAATCTCTTAAGTGTTAGTCAATTATGTGACAAAGGCTACAAAGTATCTTGTGACTCTAAATCTTGTGTAGTATCCAAACTCATGGATAATAGCACAATTTTCAAGGGAGAAAGAATTAGCAATGTTTATATAATTGACTTAGAAAACCTAGCTAATCAAGATGTCAAATGTCTTGTTTCGATAAGCAATGATTCTTGGTTATGGCATAGGAGACTAGGACATGCTAGCATGGATCTCCTAGAAGAATTATGCAAAGATGAACTAGTTGTTGGTCTTCCTAAGATAAATTCTCCAAGGATAAAGTTTGTGGACCTTGTTAAATGGGAAAACAAACAAAATCCTCTTTTGCACTCAAGAATAAGATTAGTACTAGTAGACCTCTGCAATTATTGCATCTTGATTTGTTTGGACCTACTAGGAGTGCTAGTCTTAGTGGCATATTTTATGCATTTGTCATCGTTGATGATTACTCTAGATTCACTTGGGTATGTTTCTTAGCTCATAAAGATGATGCTTTTTTATGCTTTTAAAAATCTTGCAAAAGGAATTCAAAATAATAAAGGTGTTTGCATTTCTACCATAAGGAGTGACCATGGTAGAGAATTTAAA
This sequence comes from Bocquillonia castaneifolia, assembly GCA_948193215.1. Lineage (NCBI taxonomy): Eukaryota > Viridiplantae > Streptophyta > Magnoliopsida > Malpighiales > Euphorbiaceae > Bocquillonia > Bocquillonia castaneifolia. Next base: position 6,915 of record CANYLF010399616.1, read on the forward strand.
AATGAAAGTTTTAAAAGTTTTTGCAATGAACTTGGTATTTCACATCAATTTTCTTCTCCTAGAACACCTCAACAAAATGGGGTAATTGAAAGGAAAAATCAAACATTCGTTGAGATGGCTCGAACAATGCACAAGGAGTATGATTTACCTTCATACTTTTGGGTTGAAGCTATTAACATTGCTTGTTATATTTCAAACTGAGTTTTTAAAAGACCTTTAACTAATAAAACTCCTTATGAGCTTTGGAAAGAAAGAAAACCCAAGATTTCATATTTTAGAGCGTTCGAATGCAAATGCTTTATATTAAACAACAAGGACAACCTTGGAAAATTTGATACAAAGACTGATGAGGGAATCTTTCTTGGATATGCCACTACTAGTAAGTCCTATAGGGTGTTTAACAAAAGATCATTAATTATGGAAGAGTCTATGCATGTTGTTTTCAATGAAACTAGTACTCTTGATCTCGGAAAGGTAGTTGTTGTTGATGATTTTGTAGATAACTTGGAGGATCTCCATTTTCAACAAATTAATGAAGAAAATAGAAAAAGAGATGGTTAAGAAGCTAATGATGATAAAGAACCATCCACCAGCTCCAAAATTGAGGGGGAGATAATCCAACCAAGTAATGATGATTCTTAATAATTACCTCAACGCTTGCATGCTCCACAAATGAATGTCCACAATCTTCCAAAGGATTGGCACTTCATCAAAAGTCATCCACAAGATCTTATCATTGGTGAGACCTCCAAAGGGGTAAGTACTCGAAACCAACTCAAACCCTTAATAATCTAGCGTTCTTATCTCAAATTGAGCCAAGGAATATTGATGAGGCTATTAATGATGAAAGTTGGGTCCTTGCTATGCAAGAAGAACTCAATAAATTTGAGAGGAAGACTTTAGTTGATAGGCCTAAGCATCATCCTATTATTGGTACCAAGTGGGTGTTTAGAAATAAACTTGATGAAAGTGGTACCATTACTAGGAATAAAGCTAGGCTTGTGGCTAAAGGATATAACCAAGAAGAGGGGATTGACTATGATGAAACCTTTGCCCCTGTTGCTAGATTAGAAGCCATTCGTATGTTATTTGCATTTGCATCTTATATGGATTTTAAACTTTTTCAAATGGATATTAAAAGTGCATTTTTAATTGGCTTCATAGAGGAGGAAATCTATGTTGAACAACCTCCGGTTTTTTAGGATCATACATTTCCAAATCACGTTTTCAAACTTACTAAGGCTCTCTATAGTTTAAAACAAGCTCTAAGAGCTTGATATTAGAGACTTAGTTCCTTTTTAATAAAAAATGATTTTAAAAAGGTCAAGGTGGATACAACTCTCTTCATTAAAAGGAAGGGGATGATACTCTAATTGTTCAAATTTATGTTGATGATATAATATTTGGTGCCACTAACGTTTGCTTGTGTGAAGAGTTTTCAAAATATATGACAAAAGAATTTGAAATGAGCATGATGAGAGAACTTAAATTCTTCCTCGGATTGCAAATTCAATAAGAAAAGGAGGGAACCTTCATCAATCAAGCAAAATATACCAAGGAATTTCTCAAAAAGTTTGGAATGGAAAGTAGCTCAATAAGCAAAACACCAATGGCTACAACAACCAAACTTGGGAAGGATGAAAATGGCAAATCGGTTGAAGAAAAATGATATCGAGGTATGATCGGATCACTTCTATATTTAATTGCTAGCAGGCCCGATATTATGTTTTTTATATGTGTTTGTGCATGTTTTCAATCATCACCTAGGGAGTCACATCTTCATGTGGTTAAAAGAATTTTAAAATATTTGAAAGGCACAATGAATTTGGGTCTTTGATACTCCAAAAGTGCATCTTTTAATTTTTCAGCCTATTCCGACTCGAACTTTGCTGGAAGCTTATTAGATAGGAAAAGTACTTTCGGTACTTGTCAATTGCTTGGACAGAGTTTGATATCTTGGAGTAGCAAAAAATAAGTTTCCATTGCATTATCAATCGCTGAAGCTGAGTATGTGGCTGTTGGTTGTCGTTGCTCTCAAGTTCTTCGGATCAAACAACAACTTAGAGATTATGGAATTAAATTCACACGTGTTGCTATCAAGTGTGATAATACAAGTGCCATAAATCTCTCTAAAAATCTCATTCAACACTCTAGAAGCAAGCATATAGATATTTGACATCATTTCTTGCGTGATCATGTGCAAAATGGTGATGTTGTATTGGAATTTATCGATACAAATAACCAATTTGTTGATATCTTTACCAAATCGCTTAATGAGGATCGTATGAATTTCATTAAGTAAGAAATTGGTATGATTGATGGTTCATCATTGTATGCTTCATAACATTTTATATTTTTTATGTGCTTTAAATGGATACACATATTTTATTGAAGTGTGTTTATTTTGTTTAAGTCTAATTTTAATCAAGATTAATTCTTTGAATGATTAATTTAACTCAGCACTGCATTCATGTATCTTGATTAATCATACAATTATTCAGGCATATAACATGAACATCAAAGCCCAAAATTTATTTTTGTGAAAGTATTTAAAACCTTCAAAAATTTATATTGCATATTTTATTTATGTTTGGAGAATGTTATAACCATTTAAATGTTTTAAATTCCTTAAAAACATAGTTCTTATGCATTTTTATGGTTTTTAGTATGCAATGGGAAGTTGAAATAATGAAATGGGGCGTTTCACTTTGAAACGGTCCGTTTCTGAAGTGAAACGACCCGTTGCGAGTCAATATCTCTTCATTTAAGTGAAATAGGCAAAAGAAGGTGAAATGGGACGCGTAACGAGATGTTTCAACATGCAACGAGATGTTGCACTTGAAATGGCCCATTGCACGGGGCATTTTAACCTGAAATTAGACATCTTCTTCCTCTCGTTTCATTTTTCCTTCTTTCCCCCTCATTGTCGTCAGTCTCCTTTATCATCAAAAATTCATTTCTTCATCATTGTATGCATATAAACATTCCTTTTCAACCAATTTTGATCCTTTGAACTCAATTTTAATGTTATTTTTTAGGATTAACCACTAATTTTGAAGATTTAAAGCAAAAATCAAGTTAGGGCACTAAAATCAAAACTTTGGGGATTTCAATTTTCTGTCATTTTCATCCACTCTTTTGCTTACTATTGCATCTGGTTGGGTCATTATCATCCTAAAATGGCAAGAACAAGAAGTTCTAGACGAGCAGAGGTTGCTCATAGCTCAAACACAGAAGAAGAGGAAGAGGTTCCTCTAGTTAGGCATTCAATTGGGCAAATGAGTCAAACACAGAGACTCACAGCAGCTCAGAACAACTCTCCTCATTCTCACACTTCTCTTATTGATCAGAGACCCAAAGGCACATTGATCAGACACACCGCCCCTTTACTTAGACCTGGAGTTTTTCCTATTAGGCCCCAATTTCAGTCTGAGACCTATATTGCTGGATTGGGTGGTTCTACTGGACTGGATACATCTACCTCTATAGCTGGTTTGGACTCTTCTATGAGTTTTAGGCCCATTGCTCCCTTGGTTAGACCTAAGTTTAGGCCTCCAACTCCTACTTTCACTGCATAGTCTTCTGAACAAACTTAGGGTACATCTTCGTCTATGCCTCCTCCTCGATAGCTGACTACAGAAAAGAAAGCGCTTGAGGTACGCATGGTTAATCTTATGAATGGTACTTTTGAGCCTTCTCGATATATGGATAGGACTGTTATTCAGTAGATGGGTCTTGAAAGACAGATGGACACTGCACTAGAGCTATTAGGTCTTAGATTTATTATTTTTGAGTCTAGACCAGTTCATCCTACTTTGGCTAGGGAATTTCTGAGTACTTTAGAGGTGAATACTGAAAATTCTAGATAAGGTTTCCCCACTAAGGCCATTAGATTTAGAATCAGACGGAGATAGTACACCTTGTCACCTGAGGAGCTTGATAGACTGCTGGGTTTTAGATCTGATGGTGAGGGATATATTAAGCCTGGTTGGAAGATGCATCAGAAGCTTCCATTTTAGGATGCTCATGCCATTGGCTCTATTCAGAGGAGTAACACCAGGGCTGCTCAGCTTATAAATCCTCTTCACTAGTATTTACAGAGATTCCTATCTTTCTCCATCGTTAGTAGAGGGTTGAGTAATGAGAAGATCAATAGGGAAGAGATGTATGCTCTCTAGTGTCTGACTAGGAATAAGCCGATGAAGATGGGGAGATGGTTTGCTGTGAGACTAATGGACGTAGCTCAACACTCTAAGGGAGTTATCACTTGTGGTGGGTTTATCACTCTTCTGGCTGAGAGGATGGGAGTTCTAGGCACACCCGCTGATACTATTTCTCCTACTGAGATCATATTAGGAGTTACATTTATCAGGAACAACAAGCTCTTCTTCCCTTATGGCAGCTGGTCGGCCCGCAAGCACACGGGTGTCAAGTTATAGATAGAGTGAATAAGAGTATCATTTTCCTATGGGAAGCTAGCAATTTTGAGTATCAATTTCACAATCCGCAAAGATTATCCAAGCAACAAAATTTTGATTTTTATAAGTAAACAGAATTAAAACAAGGAAACTAACAATCTAAAATAATTAAAGAAATTAACTATAGCTCAAACAGAGTACAAACTAAACACTAGGCAAGCAATCAAATTAAATAAGCTAACAAGTGGTTTAGTATTCAAATATAAAGTAAATAACTCTAGGATATGGATCCACAATAACCAAGATAGTGCTAGACATATGGGTAAAAGCTAAAGCATATAACCAACTCAATCAACAAGGGTGAGGGAGGATTAATTAGTTCTAACCTATATCTAGGCCAAAACCATGAACAACAAGGCATCGAAGGCTAGCTTTCACTAGTCAATCAACACAAAGCAATCCCAATCAAGCATGTAATCACCTCATTCCCCTACTAGCAACCATAATAGCTTTCACTACCATAGCAAACTAACATCCACATATGAATATCCATAGATTATCATGCTTTTCAACATAATAATCTACTAACATGGCATAAATAATGGTGGCCACATAAGATTTATACTCAAATATAGCTCATATGCAAAACCCTAAGAGAGAGAAAGCATAAACTACCACAAAATACCCATAATCTAGCACAATCACAAAGGTTATG
>CANYLF010399958.1:0-14184 GCA_948193215.1 Bocquillonia castaneifolia
TTGTAGAAATGAGCTGAAGAAAATAAATAAAAATTATTTCAAATGTGCTAAATATTTTCAAAATATGTTTTTGGCCTAATTTAGGGTCTGAACAAGTGTTTAAATATTTGTCCGAACCTTAAATACGGCCCACATAAACCAGAAAATCATTTTGAGCCCAAAAACCACCAGTCCCAAAATGAACATCCGGCCGAATGTTCATAGGTCCAGCCGAATGTTCATAGGTCCGGGCTGATATTCATTATTTTAAATAATTGATTATGGGAGCGTCTGCGTGATCTGACAAAGGATAACGAGTGATGATCTGTCACACCCCACCCACTCAGAAAAGCAGATTCCCGGTTTTAAAATGAAAACCCCAATCTCTCATGACTGTAAAGAGAATGATATGTAGCAGAAACGGGGGGGGGGGGATTCTCTGGAGGGACGGAGAGGATTTTTAGCAAAAAACATAACAGAGAGGGAAAAGATTGTTTTTCATTGAAAACTGACGATGATTTTCTAAAGCAATTTCTTTGATTTTAAATCATTCAACAGCTCATTTCCACCCGAAAGCGGTAACATACCTCCATTCTGAGGGCAACCAACCATCCACGGAGCATTCATGCATTCAGACTAAGCACATTTTCATGCTTGTTATCTTTTAAGTATATTCTGTAATTTTTGCATATTTCATATATTAATTTTGTTTTATTTTCTGACTGCATATATGAGTCTTGTGTGAAGCCAGAAAGATGTAGAACCTCTCACATTCAAGAATGGAGCTCTGTAACTCCAACCTCAAAACTTCACAGCATCATTTTTCTTATATTTTTAATTATTGTTATAAGCTGTTTTAATTATCCAAAATGGATCTTTGAGAGTCTGTATGGATTATCATTAATTAATATACTGTAAATCTGTAAGAAAGTGTAATAATACAGGAAAAAAGACTTGGAGAGGACCAATTACGGATCCGGCTGGACCTTCAAACATCCGGCCAGACGTTCACATAGGTGCGACCGGATGTTCAGCCTTCTCCCGGATGTTCCACCTGCCTGCTTAAATTTAAATGCTCATTCGGCCGAATGTCCATAGGTTCGGCCGGACCTTCACGATGCAGAGATGGAAATAAAGGCTTCGGAGCAATAAATCAATTGAAGCTTCGAGGTCGATCGGTTCGACCTCTCCGGGTTGAATTGATCGATCGGTAAGATTTCTTTATGATTTTTTATATAAATCACCTAGATCTGTTTGTAAATAATTAATCGGACACTTAATTAATTAACCCGGTAATAAGTACAATAAAATTGTTGAAACTCATTTCTCCTTTCCTTTCTTTAAGGGTGTATGTATATTCTCATCATTTCAATATTTTGGATAAATAATAAATGAATTAATGCACAAACATTAACCCAAAAAAATATAAAAATAATTTAGAAACTAATTGTGGATTTTCTGTCTGTAAATAAATAAGAAAATAATCCACTAGGCTAACCACCATTAAAATAAATAGTAACCCACTGATACAACCATCAACATTCAATTAATCAGGGTTAAATATAACGGACTTAATGCAGAACTAAAATTTGATTAGAAACAATATTGGGCGTACCCATTCATTGCATCCTACTTTTCGGGTGATTTATCACTTTATATTGTTTGTCTCTGGTAGAAAATAATGATCTCATTACTTAATTAAATGGGAAATTGTCCCAAGTATGGATGACTCATTCCGAACCCAGAAATCATCTGGTGTGATGACGAATGGGATTTTCCTGAAAAGGAATCTACCTGTTTGTTAATCACTAGGTGATCCTAAAGCAATTCGGGTGGCGACTCCACTATTTTCATAAAAATTAAAAATCCATTTAGTGAGTAGGTCACCATTGCTATTGGACACCAACCGACGGGCAGTGGTAAGACGTGTCCTGGGCGCTCTGTCCACAGTGGCGACTCCACTGGGGAAGTTTTTACAAATAAAAATGAATGAAGATTCTGAGCAATTTCCCATCTTTTTAATTAATCTGGTCATTATTCACCTTTGTATTGCACGTAATTTTGCATTTTTTAGGGTCCCTATAAACCCAGTTACCATTTATAATGCAATTCAACGATTCCACACCAGTTTCTTAGATTGTATTATCAGTGGACCACTCACAGTGATTGAGAATCCTACTTGGCTTACCATCTTAGCAATGGTTAATAAGTCACGGTTAGTGGGAAGTCCATACTGGACCTCCTACCATCCTAGCAATGGTTAATGGGAATCCGAATCTGTGGGAGCCTTCTTAGCCAAACCAAAGAGTCAAAGCCCAGCATGTAATGACCATAGAAGTTTCCATTAGGTTGTGCCCGCTAATCCTACTTGTTGTAATGCTGCCATGAGTGTTTATGATCATTAAGCCTAAAGCCTATGCAAAAGCTCTGCCTGCCTAAAGGCAGAAGTAAGGCACAAGGATACAGACTCAATTGTCACAAATGCTAGTGTTTGCTAGGATAGCTTGAGAGAACGTTCTTATACGACGGTACTATCATTCCCTGTTGATGAAATAAAGTACCCCAGCCTACCTAGGAAATGGACTCTTGACAAATCGAATACTTGTATAGGAGAAATAAGGTTGGAAGGCCTGCCAATTGGCAGTAATTGTTACATGTACAGCTAGCGAGTTTTCTTGTTTTCTTGTCATACATACATGCATACATGCACTTGCATTTCATGCATCACTATAACCCTTCTATTTTGTAGGCAATTACAAGATGGCCAGCAACATCAGCGTCCAGCAAATTCACAAAATTATGAGAGATGAGGTACGAACCATGTTGAGAGAAGTCTTGGGATTGCAACTTGAGAATCTTCCAGTAGATGACCCTAGAAAGCTTGAGGAGGCTAATAAATGCACATCTCTGAAGTGTGAGGTCCAGAATTTGACTGGAAAATATGCATCCTTGAAACGTGAGATCCAAGGCTTGATTAGTGAGAAGGGGGCGCTAGAACAAAAAGATGAAGGGTTCTGCCCTAATGATAGGAGTCTGCCTGAGATCAATGGGGGAACTTCTAGCCATCTTCCAATCCAAATGGGAATGTCACCCCGAAGATGGAGACATGAAGTTCTCATGTCACCAGCCCAAAAAGGATGTGTCTAGACAAACCCTCATAAGTTGAATAAAATGCAACTTGGCAGTGTTAAATCAATTCAGAATCCTAGCACGTTTTCCCAGTTTGACCAACCATTCTCTGAAATCCTTGAAAACTAGAAAAACAAGGCCTAATAAAACATGAACCCTCCAAATTTCCACCTAACACAAGCTCTCCTAGATATATCCCTAATACCTTCTGCAACTTTCACCAAACCCAAGGACATTTCACCGATGATTGTGTGAAACTTAAACACAAGATCTAAGACCTTGTTGACGAGGGCAAGTTTAACTCTGATCATCCTGCTATGCAGTCTGGAGATTCAGCCAAAGTAAATATGATCAGGCCCCACAAGCAGTTGTCAAACTTCAACCTTCCACTATTAAAAGTCTTTCAAAGATTGGAAAAGCAGGGACTCTTGACCCTAGAGCCAGCGAAGTCTATTCCAAACCCTGAAGCTCCGAACTATGTTTCGAATGCTTACTGTGAATTTCATCACGTTGACTGGCATCATACTGATAACTGTATCAAACTTAAATGTGCAGTCCAAGACTTGATTGATGCTGGAAAGGTGACAGACCCCGGGATGAGGTAAGCCAGTGCTTAGAGCGACGATAGTCGAAATTCAAGCTTTTAGCTCAACAAGCTGAACATCTGTTATGCTTTTCCAATAATGTTGTTGTCTCTATTTTCTAGTCAATGGTAGAATGTCTATTTCCTTATGTTTAATTAGTATCTCTTTCATGGCATGAATGCACTACATCAATCATCTAAAAGCTTATTTGACGTTAATCTATATCATGATGGTTCATTTAACATTGCTACAAAGCCTGGAAATACTTGCTATATCTACCACAACTGTTATTGAATGAAAAGAATGTTTGATCCTAAAATGGTTATGATTGGTGCTGGCATCACGAACGCAAGTCAAGTAAAGCATCAACAAAAATTAACAATCCTGGAGATCACCTCAAAACATCCAAGGCCTCTCAAAAATCCTTTCGAGCATGCTTCCTCACAAGCTGAAATAAAATATCAAAATCTCTTTGTGACTCAAAAAAAAAGAGAGCCTGATGAGCTGAAAACCTATTCGTGGGCAGCTCAAGAAAAAGTGAAGGCAGGCTTGCTAAGGTGAAAACCTTGCAAAGAGGCGCCTTAGGAAAAAATACAAGGCCAAATGAAAAAAAAGGAGAAGAAATAAAAAAAATAAAGAAATGATGAAAAAAATGAAAGAAAATGAGGAAGTAGAGAGGTTTAAACAAAGCATACCTAAGCGACTGTGGCATAGGCAAAACACAAAAACGGAAGCAACTAGAGGCTACTCAAACAAATGCGTGATCAACCAGGACTTAAGAATAAACTCTGAACCATAATACCGGAGGTCAGGCAATCAACAAATGAAGTATCTCATCGATATGAACACTACAATAGGCTACAAAAGAAGCCTTGCAAATATCTTTGAAATATACCGGAGCACTAGCAACAACAACTTGCGCAAAGGGTCAACACGACGCCAAAACTGACCAAGCCAGTGAAAATGAAAAAAAAAAGAAAAGAAAATGAAAGGAAACAAGCTTTAAGGCTTAACCCGAAGAACATGATCTATAATGACAACGATATCGGGTCCAGCAAGTAAAGTACACTTCTGTGGCATTGCTAAATGAACTGGAATTGATTCTAAATTTCTTATTACATCATTAATGTCATTGCATTCAAACCAGAAAAGGAAATGCTAAGTGAATAAGATGAAATAGATATGAGACTAACAACAACTCATTGTTTGGGATGCCGTGTCAGCCGAACAATCTTCAAAGATAAACCTTCTACATCGCCTAGTTCTTGACCGACACAGGGGGCAAAAACAGTTGTAGGTTAAATTCAGAATTGAAAACCAGTTAAGGAATACTAAGTTTCCACCATGGACACAATTGTCATCTTCAGCAATAACAATTCCTTTCATTAATCAATGAAGATGATGTTCCTCTTCACAGCCTCGCTGAAGGTTCATCTCGATATGTCAACTGGATTCGTCTTGCTCAACACTCCCTAGACATGGACCTTGAAACCAGCTACACTGAGCTTTGATAATGCCCCATAATGCCATGTCACATGCTTGCAACCAACACTATTTATACCTCATTGAAGTTAGCTGGGGGCAAGATCAAGAATGACTTTTCCCGATAACCATATCTGTAAAAAAAATGAAATGGCCTGATGAGTTGTAAAATCCCTTCGGGGGCAATTCATGCAAAAGTTAAGGCATCAATAAAAAAATAAAAGCACGATAAGTTGAAAACCCATTCGTGGGCGGCTTACGCAAAAGTTAGGGCAGCCTACTAGGGTGAAAACCTCGCAAAGAGGCACTCTAGGCAAAAGTTAAGGCATGAACAAAATAAAATGAGGTATGGTTACTAGGAAAAGCAGGAGACTCCACAGAGAATTTAACCAGTCAGAACTTTAACAAGAATAGTCAAGATTTGATCAACACGTCTTTCAAAAGCAGCTTGAACATTGTTATACTGGCCAATCTGGGGCAACTGAACATACAGACGCAAACTGAGAATGTTGGAGCCTCATTAGAACTACACAATGTTAACAAGCTACCCAGACAGAGAGCAAACCTCATCTTTCGTAAACAATGATATTGAATACCCTGATGATCAAGACCAAGCCATGACAGAACTTGTTCCTCAGTGAATGGATATGCTTAGATTCACCGCCTTGCATTTGAGAAGTAATTTATGGATGCATAGAAGCACGAGATGAAATCTGGGTAGACAAGAACCAAATCTTCATTTTCTTTAGAAGAAGCAAGAATTCAGATCAGGACCTCTAATCCAAACAAGGAATATATGGAACAGTCATCAATATATACCTTCTCTATCATTGAAATGATGGTGCAACTAATTGTTCAAACTTTTTAAGGTGGCAATGATAGAATGGAGTCTCCTATAGCTTCAGAGCATGTAGATGAAGACACCTAGCATTGAACATGGGAGATGCAAACATTTAGCATGGCATTTTGGATTCTTTGGCATCATGTAGGCGTCCATTCATACATCTGTAAATATAATTAACATCCAGCATGACATATGCATTTACAGGGAAGAACACCCCATTCATGCATACACAAATAGGAGAGATGACTAACATTACACGTCTTGTAAAGTGACATTGCTTATATCATGCATACATCCACAACATGCATACACTGTACAAGCAGCTAGGAAACTCACGAAGGTTCAATCGGATGAATGAAAGCACTCTTTCCGGGGAAACGACCCCGCAATAACCAAGCTCTTCTTTGACATAACATGATGGACAACTCAGACCTAACAAAGCAGAAGGGATGAATTGATCCCACCAGAATACAGGAACTTCAATACATGACTAGCAGACAAGGTTAATGAAAACCATGCTAGGGGCAATCTTTGCTTAGACACTGCGCCAACCAGATAAACGCACCATGAACAATGATGCTTGGGGGCAAGGATGCATTACTAGCATAAGACTATGAAGACATCATCAACAAACAAAAAAGGGGGATGCAAATTCCTGAAGCAGAAGGGATCTGAGTGGATTAACACTGTAGAGAAATCATAATCTTTTACAACTGAGAAGAAAGCCAAGAGCAAATCTCGGGGGCAACAGTTCACCTTCAAAATCAGAATCAGCATGAAAGATGACAGCAAACCACCTTCAAATTCTAAAATCATCGACAATAATAAGCCACCTTCAATCTCAGCTAATAGCAAACTGCCCTCATCCTCAGCAAACTCAGAAAAATATAGTCGACAGTAAATCATTTCCAGAAAGCCCTGATGATAGCGAATCACCCACTACTCAGAAACACAATCGGCAGTGAGCCATCTCCAATAATCCCAGGTGATAGCAAGTCACCCTCTATCCATTACTTCAATCAGTAGTAATCCTCCATCAGCCCCAGAGCTCCTAATAAAACCAACAAGCCACCAACAACTCCAAAACTTCTAGTGACAGTAAGCCACCAACAACTCCAAAACTTCTGGTGATGAAAAACCACCATCAGCTCCATAACTTTAGGTGACCGCAAGCCACCTTGACTCATCCATTATCTTCGGAGACGTACTACCTCCAATGTATCAGTGACCAGTATCTCAGAGACGTACTACATCCAATGTATTGGTGACGATTATCTGTGGAGACGTACTACCTCTAATGCATCGACGACCAGTATCTCGGAGACATACTACCTCCAATGTATTGGCAATGATTATCTGCGGAGATGTACTACCTCCAACGTATCGGCGACCAGTATCTCAGAGACGTACTACCTCCAATGTATGGGCGACAATTATCTGCGGAGACGTACTACCTCCAACATATCGATGACCAGTATCTTGGAGATGAACTACATCTAACTTATCGGTGACGACTATCTATGGAGAAAAACTACCTCCAACTTATCGGCGATGACTATCTATGGAGACTAACTACCTCCAACCTATCGGCGACGACTATCGAACCTCAAGCAAAAAACATAGATTGTATCCTTTTGACAGGTTTGTTTATGTTTGTTTGCTTTGACGTACACTTATGCATGTTTATCCAAACATTGCTAAACTCTGACAAAGCGGGGGTAAACTGTAGACACTAAATTTTTAGATGCAGGTACATGGAAGCGGCATGGGAACCCAGTGATGAATACGGTCTAGTTTAGACCACTCTATTACCCAGTTTCTTATAGAAATGAGCTGAAGAAAATAAATAAAAATTATTTCAAATATGCTAAATATTTTCAAAATATGTTTTTGGCCTAATTTAGGGTCTGAACAAGTGTTTAAATATTTGTCTGAACCTTAAATACGGCCCACATAAACCAGAAAATTTTTGAGCCCAAAAACCACCAGGCCCAAAATGAACATCCGGCCGAATTTTCATAGGTCTGACCGAATGTTCATTGGTCCAATCGGATATTCATTATTTTTAAGGAATTGTAAGAATTGATCAAATTAGTTTGCTTTTCTGAGCTTTGATTTTCTTTTTGTTTGAACGTATCCTTTGAGTTCGAGTTTGTATCATTAATGATGCAACTAAGGATGCAATCAAGCCAATGCGCAAGGATCCTTTAACATATGATGGACCAATGACTCGATTAAGGACTAAGAAGTTCAAGCAAGATTTGAATTCTTACTTGGAGTATCTTATGAAGATGATCAACAATGGAGCTTTTGAAGATGACAACAGTACTTTGAGGATTGCTAGCTTAATTGAAGTCAAACAAGCTTACGTCAACAAAGTCAATAAGTCAAAGACAATGGTCAACAACGCAAGGTCAAGGTCAAGGTCAAGGTCAAGGGTCAATAAAGTCAATATTAGGGCGTCAAGGAGTGCTTGGATCAAACCCTAAACCCTTAGGGTGGCAGCCACACATTTGGAGTCTAAATTCAATTAGGAAGTTAATTTTTGGATTTCTGAATACATCAGATTGTTTAGGCCATAACTTTTGTTACACACCTCGAATTGATGGGATTAAAAATGTTTTAGAAAGAAGACTTAAAAATATACAATTCATATGCTTTACACTTTACATTGGATGTCTCTAAAGGGGTCAAAATTGGGTCGTAATGTTAGGGTTGAAGTCTGCCAGTTTTTTCTAGTTTCCAAATAAGTGTAGGATTTCTATTATTAATTTGTTTCCTATGTTAAAAACCCTAGTTGGATGACTTTTAGTGTTTCTTTAGGGTTAAAATCAGTTGTTTTTAAGCTCTATATAAAGAGCATGTATGGGCAGCTGCCTAAACTAATTGCATATTGAATTTTCTTTGAGTTTTTACTTTTTCATTCTCTAAGGTGTTCCTTATTGAACTTATTGAAATTAAATTAAATTAATTTGATTAGTTTTGTTTCGTATCTACCTTGTACTAATAATTGATTAAACATTTTTAGTTTAATTGGTTGTTGAACATTCATCAAATTATAGCTATTGATCTTAACTCTACATAGTTAAGGGTGATAGTTCCATAATCAAAAATTGTAAACAATCAAGTCGATCATTGGGCGACGAATTTGAACTTATTGGTTTGGTTGATTCTTATATATAAGAATTAATCAAATTGGTTTGCTTTTCTAAGCTGTGATTTTCTTTGTGTTGGAACGTATCCTTTCAGTTCGAGTTTGTATCATTAATGATGCAATCAAGCCAATACGCAAGGATCCTTTAGCTTATGATGGACGAATGACTCGATTGAGGACTAAGAAGTTCAAGAAAGCTTTGAATTCTTACTTGGAGCATCTTATGAAGATGGTCAACAATGGAACTTTTGAATATGACAACAATACTTTGAAGATTGTGAGCTTAATTGAAGTCAAACAAGCTTACGTCAACAAAGTCAACAAGTCAAAGACAATGGTCAACAACTCAAGGTCAAGGACAAGTTCAAGGGTCAATAAGGTCAATATTAGGGCATCAAGGAGTGTTTGGACGAAACCCTAAACCCTTAGGGTGGTAGTCGCACATTTGGAGTCTAAATTCAATTAGGAAGTTAATTATTTGAATTTCTGAACACATCCGATTGTTTTGGCCATAACGTTTGGTACACAACTTGGATTGATACAATTCAAAATGATTTGGAAATAAGACTTAAAAATATACAATTCATATTCTTTAAACTTTTTAATTGGAGGTCTCTAAGGGGGTCGAAATTGTGTCGTAAAGTCGGGGTTGAAATCTGCCAATTTTTTTTAGTTTCCAATAAGTGTAGGATTTCTATTATTGATTTGTTTCCTTTGTTAAAAAACTAGTTGGCTGATTTTTAGTGTTTCTTTAGGGTTATAATTAGTTGTTTTTAAGCTCTATATAAAGAGCATGTATGGGCAGCCGCCTAAATTAATTGCATATTGAATTTTCTTTGAGTTTTTACTCTTTCATTCTCTAAGGTGTTCCTTTTTGAACTTCCTGAAATTAAATTAATTTGATTAATTTAGTTTCTCAACTACCTTGTTCTAATAATTGATTAAACATTGTTACTTTAATTGGTTGTTGAACATTCATCAAATTGTAGCTATTGATCTTAACTCTACATAGTTAAGGGTGATAGTTCCATAATCAAAAATTGCAAACATTCAAGTTGATCTTTGGGTGACGAATTCGAACTTATTGGTTTGGGTGATTCTTCTATATAAGAATTAATCAAATTAGTTTACTTTTCTAAGCTTTGATTTTCTTTGTGTTTGAATGTATCCTTTGAGTTCGAGTTTGTATCATTAATGATGCAACCAAGGATGCAATCAAGCCAATGCGCAAGGATCCTTTAGCATACGATGGACCAATGACTCAATTGAGGACTAAGAAGTTCAAGTGAGCTTTGAATTCTTACTTGGAGCAGCTTATGAAGATGGTCAACAATGGAGCTTTTGAAGATGGCAACAATACTTTGAAGATTGTGGGCTTAATTGAAGTCAAACAAGCTTAAGTCAACAAAGTCAACAAAGTCAACAAGTCAAAGTCAATGGTCAACAAGTCAATGTCAAGGTCAAGGTCAGGGGTCAATAAAGTCAATATTATGGAATCAAGGAGTGCTTGGACGAAACCCTAAAGCCCTAGGATGGTAGTCGCATAAATCAAGCCAAATCCAATTAGGAAATTAATTTTCGGATTTCTAAGGACAGTAGATTCTTTCGACCATAACTTTTGCTACACAACCTCGATTGATACGATTCTAAATTCTTTGGAAAGAGGACTTCAAGATCTAAAATTCATATGTTTTATGAATTTTCATTGAAGGTCACTAAGATGGTCGAAATTAGGTCGCAAAGTCAGGGTTGTAATTTGCCAGCTTTCAGTTTCCAAATAGGTTTAGGATTTTTATTTTTTTGTTTGTTTCCTTTGTGGTTTAGGAGACTTGGTGAACTTTTAGTGTTTCTTTAGGGTTAGAATCAGTTTTTATTTTAGCTCTATATAAAGGGCATGTACGGGTAGCCGCCTGGACTAATTGCATATTGAATTTTCTTTGAGTTTTTACTCTCTTGTTCTCTACGGTGTTCCTTATTGAATTTCTTGAAATTAAATTAATTTGATTAGTTTAATTTCACATCTACCTTGTTCTAATAATTGATTAAACATTATTATTTTAATTGGTTGTTGAACATTCATCAAATTATAGCTATTGATCTTAACTCTACATAGTTAAGGGTGATAATTCCATAATCAAAAATTGCAAACATTCAAGTTGATCTTTGGGTGACGAATTCAAACGTATTGGTTTGGGTGATTCTTCTATATAAGAATTGATCAAATCAGTTTGCTTTTCTAAGCTTTCATTTTCTTTGTGTTTGAACATATCCTTTAAGTTCGAGTTTTATCATTTGGTATCAGAGCCGAACTTGTAAGTTTGGTTAATTTTTCTTTAATTTTATTTCAAATTTGAGTTTGTCTTCTACTTCTACTTAATTCTGTGAGTTGTGGGATTGTAATTGTTGAATCCGCAACCTTGTTTGTGTTCTTTGTTGCCCGCACTTTATTCCGTGCGTGTGTTTCTTGTTGTTTTTCTTCGTTTCCGTAGTTTTCTTTGTGTTACAAGGGCTATCCACAATTTTTTTCACCATGTATTAAAATAAATAAGTAGTATAAAGTATCAATTATGTCCGCAAGTTTGTTTGTTGAGTTTGAAATTTTTTTTGAGTTCACAAATTGTTTGAATTCATAATTTGCATGATTTTTTTTTTAAAAATTGAGTTGTGTTTGTTTATTCCGCGTTACTTTTCAGTCCTAAAGATTGCTTCGGAACTTTGTTTGTGTTTGTGTAACTTTAATTGATTTAATTTCAAGCAGTTTGTTATGAACATCTAATTCTTGAGAGTAAACACGTAACGGAGTGAAACTTTCTTTGTTGTGTGATTAACCATGTCTTCTGAAAAACTTAATGATTAATGAATAAAGTTTGTTTGAAAACAAAACCCTATGCGTTGCATATTTTCTTTAAGGTGTTCCTTATTGAATCTTTGGAATTAAACTATGCTTAGTTTATTTCACATCTATCTTTCATTAAATTATAATTATTGATCTTAGTTTCATATAACTAGGGGTGATAGTTTCGTTTCAATTGCAAATATTCAAGTTAGATTCTTGGGCGACGAATTTGAACTTATTGGTTTGGCTGATTCCTTTGCTTTGGAGCTGATCAAATCAGTTTGCTTTCTAAGCTTCTAATCAAATTTGTGTTTGAACGTATCCTTTGAGTTCGAGTTTGTATCATTTGGAATCAGAACGTTGTGATTTGGGTAGTACTAAGATGGCGAACAAATTACTTCTGTGAACCAATCAACGTATTACAAAGTGGATGTAGAATCTTTTTAAACTCTTTTTGTTTCTTAACTCGATCATAGAAGTCAAAGGATACGTTCAAAAACTCTTTATATTTGAACGTATCACAAAGAGGTTGTAGAATCTTTTCAAACTCTTTTTTTTTCTTAACTTGATCACAGAAGTCTAGAAGAGCATCTTATTTTACCTCATGACACTTAGAATTTTTAGGGTTACAAAAATTCCTACGTGCCCTTTCATAGTCATCCCCAACTATCCCTAATTCAGATTCCCTACGTTTGAAATCAAACGATAACATGATAGACAAAGAAAATCACAACAAAGAATAGATCACTCCCTTACGTGTTTACTCTCAAGAAATTTGATGTTCATATCAAATTCCTTTAAATTAAACCAAATAGAGTTTCACTAACAAAGTTCCAATTCAATCTTTAGGATAGAAAAATAACGCAGAATAAACAAACACAACTCAAAAAAATTTTTTTGAAATAGATACTTGAAAATTGCGGACTTGACACAAAAAAAATTGCAAAAACACAAAACAATTTGCAAACAGAATTAGATCAAAGTACTACTGAATTTTTTTTAAAAGAGAAACAATGAAAATTTTAATTGAATTAAACACACAAGCTTACGGATTCAACAATTAACAATCCGAAGCACACAAGAACAAAACAAATGCAATCAGCCTTGTAACTTGGCACGATAAACACTAAACCTTGCGGATAGAATTTTAATATATGAAAGGAAGACTCAATTCATAAATTTGAAAGAAAAACAAAGGAAAATTAAAGAAAAATGAAATTAAGAAAAGGACTAGAAAGAAAACTAGCCAAATATACAAGTTCGGCTCTGGTACCAAATGATACAAACTCAAACTCGATGAATATGTTCAAACACAAATTGAAATCGATGCTAGAAAGCAAATTGATTTGATCAACTCCAAAGCATAGGAATCACCCAAACCAATAAGTTCGAATTCGTCGCCCAAGAATCTAACTTGAATGTTTGCAATTGAAACGGAACTATCACTGTTAGTTATATGAAACTAAGATCAATAATTATAATTTAATGAAAGATAGATGTGAAATAAACTAAGCATAGTTTAATTTCAAAGATTCAATAAGGAACTCCATAAAGAAAATATGCAACGCATTTGGTTTCAAAAACAATTTATTCATTAATCATTATGTTAGGCGGCTGCCTATACATGCCCTTTATATAGAGCTTAAAAACAACTAATCCTAACCCTAAAATACTTGAGAAATTTGGCCAAACAAACTTGGCTTGAAAGAAAAGCAAATAATAATAGAAATCCTAATCCTAGTTGGAAACTGAAAGCTGGCAGATTACAACCTTGACTTTGCGACCATATTTTGACCCCTTTAGAGACCTCCAATCAAAAAGTGTAAAGCATATGAATTATATATTTTTAAGTCTTCTTTCCAACGCATTTTTAATCGCATCAATCTGAGTTGTGTAGCAAACGTTATGATAGAAACAATCTGCTGTGCTTAGGAAATATGAATTTAACTTCCTAATTGGATTTGGCTTGTGCGGTGGCCTCTAGGCTTGCAAGACAAGGTACGGCTGACTTCAGTGAAACCCTAATGTTGACTTTCTTAGTCTTCTAGGGTTGTTGACCCTCTTGACTTGTTGACCTTTGACTTTGACTTTGTTGACTTGACTTTGATTTTCAGCTTGTTAGAATACAATTAAACTCATAATTCAAACAATCTTCAAACTCAATGTCATCAACAAA
>CANYLF010400043.1:0-19176 GCA_948193215.1 Bocquillonia castaneifolia
GAATTACTCCCCTACTAGATTACATCCATCACTCTAGTAGGGAGTTTAGTTCATAATCATAATAAAAACCCAATAACAATCCATAACAATCAATAACAAGGCTAAATTAAACATAATAGAAACAAAGGAAGAAGAACTTAGTTTTGGGAAGAACAAACAAAGCTTGAATCTTCACAAAATCTCTTGCAAATCCACCTTTGATCTTGAGAAAAAAAATATTTCTAAGTGTTTTCTCTCTAAAATAACTTAAACTAAATGTGGCGTAACTCCTAAAATAAGTCTAGGAGAGTTATATTTATAGTACACATCAAAAATACCCAAAAACCCTAAAAAAACCAAAAATCGCGTGTTTCTGCTGAGCTGGCTGGCTGGGCGTCGCTGCCGGCCAGCCTCAGATCTGGGGCTCATTTTCTGGTTGTGCCGGCCATGAGAAAAATCTAACTTTTCGTGACCGTTTGGACCCGGAATTTGCTCAAATTCGACTCCATATGCTCCTTACACTTAAAAATAATAAAAATATGAACAAATAAGTGTGAAATCAACTCAATTGGTGAAGAAATTGGACTTAAAACCAACAAATAAAGTAGAATCACAACCGGTTATCACATCTATAGGTGTGGAAAAGACAACCTTTCTAACCCACCATGGGCACTTTGAGTTTCTTGTCATGCCATTCAGGCTTACCATGCCCCTTCCACATTTCAGAGTTTGATGAATGACATTTTCTGCCCTTATTTGCGTGAGTTTGTTTTTGTCTTCTTTGATGACAAATTAATATATAGCAAAACATGGGTTGAACATATGCATCATGTAAGACTAGTTTTTGAACTCTTGCGGGATAACATGTTGTTCTTAAAGAAATCCAAGTGTTTCTTTGGTGAGGCCCAAGTAACCTATCTTGGTCATGTCATCCATGGTGAAGGAGTAGAGGCCGATCATACTAAAATTAAAGCTGTCACAGATTGGCCAACTCCTTGATCTACCAAGGCTCTACGGGGCTTTCTTAGGTTGGCAAGATATTACAAAAAATTCATCAAGGATTATGGGCAAGTGGCTGCACCCTTAACATCACTTCTAAAGAAAAATGCCTTCAACTGGACTACAAAAGCTGATGTTGCTTTCATTCAATTAAAAACTTCTCTTTCAGCAGCCCTTTTCTTGAAATTACCCAACTTTAAGGAGGAATTTATGCTTGAATATGATGCTTTAAGCAGTGGGTTTGGGGCTATACTATAACAAAAAGGACACCCCATTACTTTTTTCAGTCGAGAGATTGCAGACCGACACCTAAAGTTGGCTGCATACGAGCGAGAATTAATTGGTTTGGCAAAGGTAGTGACCCATTGGAGACCCTATCTTTAGGGTAGGCACTTCCTCATCCGTATTGATCACTTTAGCCTCAAGTACCTATTAGACCAGCGGCTTACAACATCCCCATAACAACATTGGATCAATAAGCTCCTGTGGATTGATTTTTGAGTGGAGTATAAAGCTGGTAAGTTGAATAGGGCTGCATATGCTTTATCTAGAAGAGATGAGGATTTGCCACATCTCATGACAGTTTCCTAACCCTCAAGTTGAAATTCTTGACGCAATTCGACAAGAAACGGAAGCTTCTCCAGAATTATTACAACTCAAGCAATGAATTACACAAGGAGAATTAGGGTCAGATTGGGTTGTGCAAGATGGGCTGATTTTCTTCAAAGATAGGTTGTACCTTCTACCTACCACACCACTTATTTCCACTATTATTTCAGCCATACATGCTATGGCACATGAAAACATTGCATCATCTCCGTCAAGATTTTTATTGGAAAGGAATGAAGCTTGTGACCTCAGAATTTGTTCAGAATTATTTAGTGTGTCAACGCCATAAATGGTAGAATTTATAGCCTGCAGGATTGCTTCAGCCTCTTCCAATTCCTCAACAAGTTTAGGCTGATATCTCCATGGACTTTGTAGAGGGTCTACCCAAGGTTAAAGGGAAATCTGTATTTATGGTGGTTGTGGACAGACTATCGAAATACACTCATTTTTTACCTTTGGCTCATCCATTTACTGTTATATCTATTGCTACTGTCTTCTTTGCAGAGGTCTTCCGACTTCATGGCTTGCTTGAATCTATAGTTTCGGACCGTGATAAGGTTTTCCTTAGTTTGTTTTGGAGGGAATTATTTCATCAGAGTGGTTTTAAGCTAGCTTTTTCTTTAGCATATCATCCCCAATCTGATGGTCAGACAGAGGTTGTTAATCGAACAATAAAGATGTACCTGCGATGCCTTTCTAGTGATCATCCACGGCAGTGGGTTTATTTAGTTCCATGGGCTAAGTATTGCTACAACACCTCTTATCACACCACCCTAGGTGCCACCCTTTTCCAATTGGTATATGGTAGGGACCCACCTCAGCTTCTTTCTTATTCTGCTAGTTCTATGAGGATTGAAGCTATGGATAAGAATCTACAAGATAGGGATGCACTTCTAAAAAATGCCCGGGATAAGCTCTTGCAAGCTCAGCAATAAATGAAGAACACTTATGATTTGGGGCATAGAGAGTTGAATTTTGAAGTTGGGGATTGGGTTTGGTTACAACTTCAGCAATATCGACAGTTGATGATAACCAAACAGAAGCATCACAAGTTGCTTTCGAAGTATTTTGGTCCTTTTAAGGTCTTGCACAAGATAGGAACAATGGCCTGTCAGCTTGAGTTACCTGCAGGCAGCAGGATACATGATGTGTTCCATGTTTCTTTACCCAAAGAATATAAGGGAACTCCACCATATGTTGTAGGAGACTTGCCCTTAGTGTGTGATGGCTAGTTCATACCCACTCCATAAACTATTATTCATAGCAGGCGTAATCAATGATGACGGGAACTATTAGTGAAGTGAGCAAGCTATCCTCAAGAAGATGCCACCTGGGAACCATTTGATTTTTTTCAAGAAGCTTATCCTAAATTTGAGCTTGAGGACAAGCTCAACTCTGAGAAGGGGAGTACTGATGTGGAAGCCTTTATTGGGAAGCAATATCAGAGAAGGAAGGAATAGAAATAGAGACGACAGTAAATTAGAGTTTTAATTATTTCCTCTATTACATAAGATTTTTATTTTTGTTTCCTTTATAAACTTTAGTCTTGCTAATCAAGATCCTATAAGTTAGGGATCTTTATTTTATGTCAATTATGACTCTTTCCTTTGTGACTAACAGTCTATAAAAGGCTGCTAATATTGAATAAAAGAAAACAAGTAATTAGTCTATTATAAACGTTATTCTTGGAGGGGCTTCAGTCAAGGACCAATCTGCCTCTCTGATTAACTATAGGTCAGAGTAAGAATTCTTTAACGTCTAGACCTGTGACTAGATCCTACGCCAAGGCTCATAATAGAAGGGTGATAAGGTTGGCTCTTTTGGTAAAGCTTGGTATAAGGCCATTCTCATATGGTCTTATTGTCTTGTCTGTTTATGACAATGGCTCAATCTCTAGCCCAGAGGTTCTTGATCTGACTGATGATACACTTGTTGAAAAGTTTGTTGTTGGTGTCTCCATGGTCACCTCATTGGCCTTGGCCATCTCCTACCCAACCCTGGCTGCTGTACCACATATGTTCATCAACGCCTACGAGAATGTTCTAGCTATTGCAGTCGCAACTGACTACTCCTTCCCACAGGCAGAGAAAGTCAAGGAGTACCTTGAGGTAGGTAGGATGATGAAATGAATCAATACTAGAAAAACTCTATTTGTTTGACTAGGAATTCTATTATGCCTGCTTTTTGTTAATTGGTTTATGTTTTTTATTTCAGGATCCTAGCAAGTTTGTTGTTGCTGTTGCTCCTGTTGTAGCTGCTGCTTCTGATGCACCTGCTGCTGCCAAGAAAGAGGAAAAGAAAGAAGAACCAGCTGAGGAGCCTGATGATGATATGGTTTTTAGCCTATTTGACTAAGTTCCATAGAGGTTACTATCATAGTTATTTTATTAGAGGTCAAAATTCTAGTTTTATTTTATTTTATTATTTCTCAGTTTTGTTGGATAATTTTCGTTGTTAGTTTAGCCAGAGTTGCATACATCTCTTAGAACGTTACTCTTGTTTTTTTTACAAGTGTAATGATTTGGTTGTTTAAATCTATTACTTTCATGTATGTCTTGTTCACTTGTATGCTAATACTAGATTATAGTTTAGGTGATGAAAAATAATTATCATTCTTAGTGTAGATGATAAATCCAAGAAATTAAATTTTGATGTCCATTAAGATATATTTTAAGCAAGATTAGGAAATCATATCTCAAACCTAGTTAAGACTAGCAGTTGTATTCTTTTCTCTTGCCCTTTTATTTAAAAAGATGAAAGAATGAACATGAGCAGCACATAATACATTCATTAATACTTTCAGTACATCTCAAATAAAATGAAATGAATTTTCATTTCTCCCAAACTAGGAGTGGCAAAGCCATATTAGAACTGAATCCTTTTAGATTTTGTTGCTTCGAAATCAGTAGAAAAGAATCAAATTTTCATAGAAGACTGATGAGGAAATTGCTAATGATGTAATGTAACACCCTGATAGTTGCTGGCGTGCAGCCTTATTTTTCATGGCCAGAGATGATAAATGATCATCACTCATAAAATTCATGGAGGTTAAAGATAAGAGAGCATTTATTAATTCTGAGACGTGTAAGGAGTCTGATCGGGTGATCTCAAGGACGTGAATGAGAAGGTTCCTAAGTATGTTCATGGTGAAGGGAATAAACCTGTACTCTTTTAGTATGACACTGATTAGTAGTGATTCATGTTGATTTTGGCAGATTTCTTCCTGAAAGATTTCTGTTAATGCTAACAAAATTATGGCTTAAATTAATTAATACCAAGAAATTTCATGGATAATTGAATTTCAAAATATCATTGAAGATAGAGCTCATGCTCTGTTGGTTTAGTTACTTTAATTTGTGTTGTTCCATCTCCTAGCAGTATAGGGCTCACCCCTCATAAACCTTCATCTCCTGCTATGTTGCTCGTTCATTATAAGAGTCAATAATGTCGAGCAATTTAAGTACTCAATTTGTCTACAGAAACTAACAAGGGATCGAAGTGTGACAAGTGTCCAAATCATTATGCCTGTGAAGCTGGTTAACAGGGATGACAATGTTGTTTTTTCCAAGTCTGCTTTTTTTAAGGGAGATTTCATCTCATTAAGGCTCACAAAACTGGAGCTTCAACAACAGCAAGGACACAAAATCGATCAGGAATATTCCCAACCTAAACAACAAAATCAAAGTTTCTTCGGCTACCATAAGAAGCAATCTCATGGGCAACTATATTACACAACCTAGGAATATAAGCAAAATAACAGAAGGTAAAATCTATTTTAAGTCTTCTAATGTCATCTAATAAAATGCCAAAGTAAGAAAGATCCGAGACTTGATTCTTCAGTCCTTGCAGAAGATTTAGGCAATCAAACTCAAACTACACTTTCCTTTGGTGCGTTCCCAAAACATATTGCATTGCTCACTGACACGCTAGTACCTCAGCTTCAACAATTACCATTAGAGAGTCCACTTTTTTGTAGCCTGCTAATAGAATTGTACCTGCCGAATCTCGAACATAGAAACTCAAACAGGTTCCAATATTTATGATTGAAGCATCTAAGTTTACTTTCCAATGGTCTGGTAAAGGGCATGTCCACCTTAAAGTTCTCAGAAATTCCTTCTGGCACTTGTAGTTGTCCTGATGTTGCTGGTAATCATTAAGAAGCTTTGCTACCTGCCCGAAACTGTCCTCAAAATTCAGGTTTATATTCTAAAAATACATCAAATTTCTGGAATGCTAGATGGACCAAAGTAACATCACAAATAAATTTTTGGCTTCCGGAGGCAAAATGTTCATCCGAAAAGTTATCCAATCTACAAGTGATCCTTGTTGTTCTTCATAGCTAACCATGATGCGAAAAAGAGACACATACCAGAACTGTTGAACCCAATAACAATCACGAAAGACATGAGAGTTAGTTTCCACTGCCATCCCACGATGATGGCACACTCCATCTACTGAGCAGCCTCGCTTAAGAAATTCTACCCCTATTGGTAGTATGCCCTTGAAAAGTTTCCACAAAAAAAGTTGAACTCTAGGAGGAATATGCATCTTCCAAACTGTTTTCCAAACACCATTTTGATAACTAGAGGATGCATGGCTTTGCTGGGGAGTGGTTGATGATGTTGCAATTAAACAATGATACGTTGTTTTCACACTAGATTACCCATTTTCTGTAAACGGCTGAAGGAGAACATTAACAGGCCGATGATATGACAAAGGAATTCTCAAAATTCGATCTCAATCCTCAGGTTGGAAATTATCCCAAATCAAAAAGGCTTTCCACCATAAAGTAAAAGGCTTTCCACCAAAAAACAGTGTGGGAGTGAGTAGGAATCCATTTGTCATGCCATATCCGAACCTGTCTACCTTCTCCAACTCTCCAAATGATTTCATCTGAAACTAATTTTCCTTGTTGCCATGATGCTTCTCCATGAATAGCTGGGATTATATGCATTTATGGCAGTAAGAAAATTAGTGTTTGGGTAATAGCGAGCTATGAGAGTATGAGCCAAGAATGAGTTAGTGTCCTGCATTAATTGCTAACATTGCTTGCCTAACTTTGGCTAACAGAGTGAATTCCATGAGCACTAGTGTATCTTCTTTTCATCATGCCATTGTCCCCACCAAAATTGAGCCAGCATACTGCTCATTCTATTACATATTCCTTGCAAAATTTGGAAACAACACATGATATAGGTTGGTATAGCTTGGGCCACTGATTTTATAAGGGTCATCTTCCCTGCATTGGATAAAAAATGTACCTTTCCAAATCTTCAGCTTCTTTGCCATTCTCTCCAGGACTACCTCAAAAACTTTCTTCTTTAAACTACCAATTATGGTTGGGAGGTCGAGGTATTTGCCATGCTGATCTATTAATTTAACCCCTGCAATTCCTTCGAGATGAACTTGTCGGGCTACATCAACTCCTTTATCAAAAGAAATTTTAGATTTCTCCAAATTAATACATTGACTCGAGGCTGCCTCATATTGTTTAATAATTCCTGAAATTCATTGGAGCTCATTTAGAGTGGCCCTTCCAAAGATTATACTATCGTCTGCGAAGAACATGTGGGATATAGGGGGGCTCATCGGCATATTTTGACTCCACGAACTGTATTTTCCATCTCAGCCTAGCAAATAAGAGCTGAAAAGGCTTCTGTACAAAAAAGGAAAAAGGTAAGGAGAAAGAGGGTCCCCTTGACGGGGAAAAATATGTTGTTGACTGCCTGTTTATTAAGATAGCGTAGGACACAGTTGTAACAAATCGCATAATCAAAGAGACCCCTCAATATGAAAACCCAATTTTAACATAGCATTTTTAAGATAATCCCATTCGACTCTATCATATGCCTTACTCATGTCAAGTTTTAGGGCAAAGTGGTTTTTATTTTTTCTTTATGGTTTTTCATGTAATGGATGATTTCGAATGCTATGAAGGCATTATCGATTATGGATCGTCAGGGTATAAAGGCTGATCATGATTGGTGGATAACATTAGAGAGGTAGTGCTTGAGCCTATTTGCTATCGCTTTTATAACAATTTTGAAAATTACATTACAAAGCTTGATGGGGCAGAAGTCTTTAGTGGTCTGTGGCTTTTTCATTTTGGGGATAAAGCAAATATAAGTTTAGTTCAAATCATGAGGAGAAGCCTTATTATTTAGTATATTTAACATAACATCAAATTGAATTAAATACCAAATCTTTTTGAAAAAAAAAGGCATGCATACAGTCAAGTCCAAGTACCTTTGTAGGGTCCATTTAGAAGATTGATGTCTCGACATCCGCTTTCATGAAGGGTTCCAACAGATGTTGGTTCATTTGTTCATTCACCTTAGGTGTCAGAGAATCAATCACTTTTGTCATATCTAGAGTTGATGAAGCTGTAAATAGGCCTTGAAAATACTGCTAAAAAATACAGGTTATCTCATTGGGGTCATCATGCCAATTTCCTTCATCATCTTTGACCTGCTCAACTATGTTTCTTTCCCTTCTGTCATTTCCTTTCTTGTGAAAGAAACTTGTATTCTTGTCACCATCTTTCAACCAATTTACCCGCAATCTCATGTTCCATTTTGCCTCTTCTAACTTCAGTAGTTCATCAAGCCGAGATGCCTCCATTTTTTGCTAATGTATTACTGCTTTCAATGCTTCTCGGATTTTTGGCATATCTTTGCTGATGTTCCCAAAAGTATCATGGTCCCATTTCTGAAGAGCATTACCACACCTTCTCAATTTCTCCTTAAACATTCCTATCATTTCTTGATGATTTTGGACCTTTCTGGCCTTTTCAACCACAGCCTTGCATGATTCATCTTGTAGCCAAAATGATTCAAACCGAAATATTTGAAACCTTTTTCTATTCTATCGATATCTGCGAGGGTGGTGGATTCATATGGGGCAATGGTCTGAACCAATGTGAGGGAGATGGTCTACTGCCATATTAGGAAAAGCAGCCCTCCATGGACAGTTATCTACAAAACGGTCCAAGCACTTTTGAATGTTCACTTCACTGGCCTAACCATTCGACCATGTATATTTGAAACCAATGAAGCCCAAGTCATTAAGATCACAGTCAGCAAGAGCGACTGTAAATTCATACATTTTATGAAAACTACGGGCTTGACCTCCCAATTTCCCCTCCGAAGATAAAATTTCATTGAAATCCCCACCCAACAGCCATGGACCATTCCAGTCCCCTTTGATATCTCTAAGTGACCATGTACAGTTCTTATTATGATCTTTCGGCCATCTAGAAATCCCTATGAATCGCCATATGCCCCTATTAGTATTCTAAACCAGAACATAAATATGTTGCAATGATACGGTTCGCATCTCTACCCCCTCATCTGATTTCCAAAATAAGGACAGACCCCCTCTTCTTCCCCCATGAGACGTCTCACAAGTCACATCAATGCCATTTTTATAGCCCAATCTTCCTCGCAAACTTGCCATTTCTTCTGCCAAAAGTTTTATCTCCATAAGAAAAATCACTTTGGGAGCCTTGGAATTTAGCAATGGTTTCAGATGACGAATTGTCAAGTCGTTCCCTAGTCCTCGATAATTCTAGCATAAGTGATTCATAATGATTGGAGGGACTACATCACAGTTGCCACCATTAAATCATAGGAACAATCCAGTTCAACTAATTCAGAGTCTTTGAATTTTTTGCAGGGCTGATCCAAGTCCATACTGTCATTTGAATCATTACCAGGAGATCTTCTTTTGGTAGCTAGGACTGGTTTGGCTGTATTAGGGAGCTTATGGTTGTGGGGGTTTGTCTTTTTGTATTTTTTTGGCTTGGGTTTTTTGAGTTGGGGTGGTAGAACGGGAATGAGGGGAGCAGACTATTTGTATGTTTAGAGTGTAAATTTTTTAGGTGGTAAATGCGGTTTGAAAAGTAGGTTGACATGGTCAATTGTGGTGTTTGATGACAAAGGCTAGGGTGGTTTTTTGGCTTCAGTGGGTGATATGGTGACTTGTTGAAGGTCATGAAGAAGGGTCTCTTGAACTCGGTTTACTGTGGGGTTTTAGATTTTTGGAGATATTGGTTGATCATGTACAGTTGAATTTTGCAATCTGGTCATGTTATAGTTCTATTTGGTAGTATGTTTTTCAGTATTCTTCGTAAAGAGGGTTCTAGCTGTAGATCAACTTTCTCCTTTAGACTTGTTAAATACAACCCTGGGACGTCTAAAAGGTGAGGCTTTGAGTTAAGTTCCATAAAGTAGCTGAATTAAAGAGGTCTTCTGGTTTCCTCCTTCTCATAATGGTCACAATTTTTTAATGTGTGTTGAATCATACCACAAATATAACAATAAGTAGGGAGAGCTTCATATTTCAGTGGCACCCATAAGGTATTTCCATTGAGATTTAGATTAATCCTTCTCAAGAGGGGTCTGGTAAGATCATGGAGGACTTTGAATCTCAAGTACTTACCAGTTTGGGTAGGCCTTGAATTATCCCATTGCTGACAACCCTCAATTTTGTTAGCGATTGACTCTTTCATCAGTTTCAAAGTGAGATCATATGCACGGATCCAGATTGCCATTTGGTCAATTTTAATTTGTGAAGGTTGTTCAGTACCATCCACCCTTTTCACTGCAAATAGGTGGCCATCGAAATCCCATGGTTCATTGGGGAATACCCATTCTCGATCAACTGTAGATCCAAATTTAATGAGGAAGAGGTTCTTACCCCACTCTCTAATTGAAAGAGATTGACATTGTTTCCATGCTTTCTGAAATGTTTCCATGACATTGTTTCCCTGACAGATAGAGGTTGGATAGCTTCGTTTCATTCAAATCCACTTCATGCTCAATCACCAGTTCCTCTAACTTAGATAATGTTGGCTGTGCCATTTGGGCAATTGATTCTCCATCCAAAACAATACACAAAAGGATTGACAAATCAATTTAGAGACCACTCTCTTTTCTGATTTTTTTGATTTTTTTTTTTTTATAAATCAAGGAAGAAATCTTCCAAGTCTGCTTTGCCACCACTCTCTTTTGGTCTAATAGTCCAGTCAGCTTAAAATATTTTTGAAGAGTTGACAAATCAATTTAGAGACAGCCTTGACCTGCATTGCAATATTCTTTGAAAACCAAATTCTAATCAACAACTAATGGGTTGTCTTTTAGTACTTCTACCAATTCATCCTTAATTTTCTGGTCTAATTGAGTACTGATAAAAGTTACCTTTGGATTTTCTGACGAGCCAAGGTTTAATTCCTCCAGGAGCTCCACAGTTTGTACTCTGACATCATCAATTTTTGGAGAAGTGTGTTCAGTTCTTCTAGAGTAATTTCTCCTTCATCTGGGAAGCTGCCTCCCTCTTCATATATCATCTCGGCTTCCTGCACTTGGCACTCATCACCTTCTTCTTTTATATTAGTAAATATCTGCTGTAAAAAGTGTTTTAATGTAGTAGCTGCAACAACTGCATAGTCTCCCTAAGGGACTCTAATCATCGCATTCTTCAATAATTGGAGCATCTGACCATGGCCTATTAAAAGGCACAATGGCATTCAGCTTGACCAGCGCTTCTGCTTTTTCCTTCAATTCATTTCTCTGATCTACAGGAGAACTATGTTGAAATCTTCTCTCTTTCTTTAATTCTCTAATTTTAATTGGGCCAATATGATGATCATAATATCTGGCCCCTACCGCATCCACCTGACTGCAAAAAGGCTTTGCACTTACCCACACAACCTCTACCTCATCATCTATCCAAAACAGGAGAAATTGGTGAAATGATGAAGGCACACAGTAGTTGGAATGAATCTAATCTCTCCCCAGTAATGCTTGATAGTTGCCTGATGAATTAACTACAAAAAATGTAGATAGTGATGTTTTACTACCTACGATTAGTTCCACAGGTAGAACTCCAATGGTTTTATCAACTCTTCTATGAAAGCCGAAACAGCCACCTCTGAGGTTACAAGATCTTCTGTAGTTTTCCCGAGCTCCTGAAGCATCCTAAAAGGTATAATATTGATGGCAGAACCATTATCTATCAACACACGAGAGACCGGCTTACCATTAAAATGGGCTTTAATGTAGAGTGGCTTGATGTGTCTAGTCATATTTTCTGATGGGTTTGCAAATACCACTCTTTTAGGAACTCCAGGTGCTCCTGCTTGGATAGTTATTTGGCTTTAAACCCCCCGATCTTTCTCTTGATCAACTTGTGTTTCCTTTTTCTTGCCTTAAGACTATAAAATCTCACATTTTGCAAATTCTGTAGGCAAAACCAATGATGAGGTTGCACAAGGAATATAAATTCGTACATCACCTACCATAATTTGCACTTCTTCCTCATCATCACTATCCTCCTCTGAACTTAAACAATCAAGAGCCCTCCTATGGAACTTTGATTTCTCAATTTTGACTGGCACTGTCTGAACTTTAACATCTAGCATATCAACATCAACATTATATCTAGACGTCCTCCTAGACCCCGTCTCCTTATTTGAGCTCTCATCAGTTAGTAAGTCATCATTATTGTCAAAGTTCTAACTCTGATTCTCCCCAGGAGCTCCTTCACCCCAATTGTTTGGAGGTGGTAGAGTTCCTACATTAGCTTTTAGTGCATCATAATAGACCCAATAGTCATTGTAGACACCTAATTTTTGGATGCAGGAATGAGGATGCGGCTTGGAGGCCCTATGATGATAGCATATGTTTTAATTAGCATGAGTCGGATGATGTTGGTTTCTTGCTAATTACCAATTAGCTTTTAAAAACATTTTAAAGCTTGAAAAAACTTATTTTGAGTGAAAACTAGCTGATTTTAAACCTAATCGTGTAAAATTCAAACGGTTTTGGCCATAACTTCTTATGTGAGTCTCAAAATGCCCTGAAGCTTTAAAGCATTATAGATTGGGCCATTCTGCACATTTTTATCTCTAATATGATTTTTTAGATTCGAAAGTTTCAGGCCTTAAATGGGCCTCGGAAGGGCCAAACACCACCCAGGGGCTTCCAACGCCGCTTGCAGTGGCGTTGACCCTTCCCAATGCCACTTGAAGTGGCGTGGACGTCCTTTGACAGCCCAAAATTCAGATTTCAATCTATTTTCAAACCCCAATCGATCGGATAAGGATAAGCTTCATTCTAGATCAGGTTTTGAGCTTGAGATGAGATAGAAAATGGTGAATATTATCTATTTATCATTGTTTATCATTATCTCTTAGTTTATCTTTGATTTTTAAGTGGATTTTCATCAAAATTATCATTATCAAAAATGAAAGTTTATCACTTATCTTCATCAATATCAATCTACAGTAGCTTAATCAGACGAATTTGACTCCCCTAAAGCCCAAGAATCAGGCTATATTCAGATAGTTAATCCCCAAGAATGGGTAAACACTAATTTGAATTTGGATGGGGATAAAAATTCAATGATTTGAGCTCATCCTTTTTAGTTTTCTACCTATAAAAGGCCATAGGGAGGTTGGGAATTAATTAAAAGCTTGGTTTTCTTAAGCTAAAATCAACATACTTTACAAAGGTTTTTGACTTAGAAACCCTAGGTTTCCTTTTCATTGGATTTTTTTTTTTTTGTGTTTCTTGAAGAGAACTACTGCCTGCCATTCCATTTTCCTTGGTGATTAACAACAACGAAGTCTTGTTCTACATCATTCTCCCTGAGGGTACTCAAGCCAATTCCAGAGAGTTTCCAAGTAAGTTTTCTGTGCTTTATTCATTGTTTTGATTATTCATTGCATGATCTATTGTGTATAACATGGTTTTATGGTTTTCAATGTTTATTGGCATGTTTTATGACATGTTTTAAATGTTTAAATGATGTGAAATGATGTTAAAATGCTCTGTATATGTGTTTTAAGTTACTAACATGTTTCTGCAATATTAATAAAATTATGGGTAAAATCTGAAATTATTTGGTGTTGAAATGAACTTTCTGTGATTATTTATGTGATTTTAACTTATAAAAATTGCATCTTTAAGTATAAATATGTGTTTTAATGTGTTTTGATGTGTGCTAACATGTTCTGGAATTAACATGAATGTTTTTAGGCTTAGAACATTTGATTTTGGCATGTAAATCGTTTGTATATTGCATTTTCCATGATTTTCTGCATTTTTCTTTGGATCTGTGCTTGAACTGGTGTTATGCCAGTTGAAGTGGCGTTGACAAGCCTTCAACACCAGTCCACTAGCATTGGAATATTGGACTGGCGTTAGGCTTATTTTCGGCTTTAAAAATTGCTTTTCACATGAAATTAAGTGATGAGGTAAGCTTCTGATCCTTCTTGGGTAATTATAGTATGTTTTGATGCATGAAAAATGGTTAATAATGTTTATTTGGTAATAAAATAGGCTAAAAATAAGTTAGAAACCTAGGTTGTGTTGTTTGTTGCTACGAGTGTTTTATGTCACTTTTTGCATGTAATTCGATTTTTAACCATATTCGGTAATGTTGTTAAAATGAATCTTGTTTGTTAATAATAGAAACTTACTTTTTATAAATGATAATGCATGTAAAATGTAGGATTTTCTTTGTTTTATTGCTTTGATATAATTGCCATAGGGGAAATGAAGGTTAGAATAATTCTAGAAGTGGCTAGTAAGAATCACGCCCTAAGAATGCAGTAGTCCGATCACAGAATCTCTGAGGTCAATGTGTCTTTGCATTCTTAGGGGAATTGAGACGTACACCATGTAAGATATTCCTGATGCCGGTTCAAGTGGCGGCTCATTATTAGCTCCCTCATGCTAAACGCACAGTGCCGCAGTCGTCACTCAGGCTGGGACTACTGAGGAAACCCCTCTTTGTCTATAGTCATACTTGCTCGATGGTTGCCCAATAAGTCTTTAATCCTCCCATTATGTTTCTCCTTTCCTCCCCTTCTAATTGCGGCCTGTTGGCGCCGCAATCTTCGCTTTTGGGTTCTCGTCAGTGGTTGTGGGAATTTATGATGCCTCAAAGTGTGCTAATGATGAGATGATGGCTTCTCTGGAGGAATAATAAATCAAGGCTGACTCCTTTGGAACCTGGATTCCCTCAAAGGCATCTTTCTAGGAACTCCACTTTAGAATGATTCCCTGTTTTTAGGCCAATGCACGTTAGCTTGTCTCTTATATTATGCAAAGCTACTGAATCTCCTTGGCTCAGGAAATCTCGCCCTTCCCTGATTAAATCTTTTCACAGGCACAACAGAACGTTTATTAGTCCCATCAAACAGGGGTTTAGGAACCCATACCTTGGTTTATTTTTGGCATTTTTCCTTCTGGCGCTCCACCTCTTTTTTCAAGTCAGCTTGGTCTTTAATTTTCAACTTTTCTTTGATCTCCAGTAAAATCCTCAGATCATCCTCTCCTAATTCAGTCACATTGGTTGACATAACAGTTGGGAATGGATCCTCATCAATCAATAAGGCTTCCTTCTTATCAGGAAATTTTAGGAGACCCTTGTTAATTCTATCCTAGATGACGTTCTTTAGTGCCAACAAGCAACTGTTGAGTGGTTCCATGTGTTGTGAAACTTACAGTACTCCTTGCCTTTGAGTTCTTCCTTACGAGGGATTTTATGATCTGTTGGGAATTTCACCCATTTTTCGTACACTAAGTAATTAAAAATATCTTCTATTTTACTCACATCAAAAGTATATTATGGAGCTGTATTAGAAGCCTGAGTTTTCTTCCAGGTGTCAAGAACTCTTTTGACCAAAATAGGACAAACATAGGATCCAGAAGCACTAACATCTACAACTGCTGCTTCTGTGGCTACCACATCCTGATAACAAGTTCCCATGGCTGCTTTTCTCTTATGGCTCTCTTCTTTCAAGAGCTCTTCATATTCAATTACTTTTGTAGCAAGCTCGAAGAAATCCCAGAACTCCATTCCCTAGAACTTTTTCCTTAATTCTGTATCAAGTCCCTTCTGAGCCAATTTAACATACTCCATTTTTGGGGAGTAAAATTTTACACCCACTTCTTATCTTTTGAAGCGGTTGATAAAAGCATCAGCATGCTCTCCTGCCCTTTGAGTGATTCTAGACAATTTAGCAATGCTAACCTCTAACTGACATATAAAAAATTATGTATGGAAACTACATTCCATGTCAGTCCACGTAAAATTTGAATTTCTAGGCAAGCATACCATGTAAAAGCTTGTCCCATAAGAGAATTTGGGAAGACCCTTAATTTTAGGAAATAAAAGTTCTTTTGATTCGCCATCTCACCACATTGAATAGTAAATCTAGCCACATGTTCCACGGTAGACTGCCCATCTTCTCCTGAAAATAAGGAAAATTAAGGAATTCTGCTTCCCTTGGGTATGGATTTTCTCTGTCAACATACTAAGGGTAAGGTTTGTGGAACTCTGGACGACCAAATTGATGAAGGCCAGGCGCATAGAGCTCCTGAACAACCTCTCTTCTTGTCTCAGGATCAATAGCTGCTCTTATTATTTGTTGTGCCACATTTCTTTGACCAAGAAAGCCATGCCCTGAGGAGCGTGAAAATGATTATTCACTGGGATCTCCTAATCTCTTCCAAATAAAGGGTTAAAATTAAAAGGTGGTTACCTTCCTCGCCCTTATGAACGACCATTACCCCTACAAGCACCAAAATCATTAAAATAATAATAATAATTAATATTATTATTAGGGATTTCTTCTCTTCTAGGAGGGATAACATACCTCTCCTTGGCCTATTGAACATTGGGTCGAGGAATTTCATTACCGTTCCCTGCTTGAAAAGGCTGTTGAACTGGAATTAGAATCACATGAGGAGTATGTTGTCCACCAGATTCTTCTTGTGCAACCTGCCTAGCTTCTCCTGCCTAGCTGGCATTTTCGCTCCTTCCATTCCGGTCTTCTTGACCATACTGCCTTTCAAACATCTTAATGAGAATCCTTATACTCTCCTCGAGTCCAAAAACTCTATCATTGAATTCGGCTCTAGATACCTTAGCCGAATCTGTAAAACTTTATGCTCCAACTTCGAACCTAAATCCAGCAAATCCTCAACCAGATTGTGGTTGAACCGATGAAGACATGTTCTCAAAATTTTCAACAATTTGAGGAACATTTCCTTCTAGTCCTGCTACTACAGGAACACCTTCGGCATCATGAGATGCCATAAGATCTTTATCTCTTCTAGTTCTTTGCATCACCTGTCCCACTAGGCGTGCCAAAGATTATTTCTCTAAAGAAATCTAGGTCTGGTGCTCCTGAGGAGCTCCTAGGAATTTCTTGTGGTAAACAAGTAAAAAGCGTTCCAGGGAAGCTGATTCCCAATAAACCTGACTTCTAACAAGAAATTATGGGTTTGGATTCACTTGACAGTATCTCAATTTCTAAAGAGCTAACAAGATTGAATTCAAATGCAAGAAACTGAGGAAAGGAAGAGAAATTGATTTCTATTGAAAATAAGACATTGTAATTGAAACTTTAGAATTCAATAACAACTTGTATAAAAACTAAATTGATAAAAACTATGAACATTGAGCGAAAAGGATTACAAAGGCTTAAAAGATTGCTAATTTTGCTAAGTGTTTTAGTGTAGTGTAGTTTGAGTGCTGAATTGAAGGTCTTTTGCTTAATGACTTCCACCTATATTTATAGTGGTTTCTAAGACCGTTATTTCGATGTAGCATGCCCTTTACTACCACATTTTCATGATTATAACTTCCCTTGCAGTCATTTAATCAACCATGTAAATCCTGTTCTCCTACTTCCTTTGATTTCCTAAAAATCCGCTCTGTCATAAAAGGTAGTTGTCTAATTTACTTCCATCCCCGTTTTGTTAGATTGTCCAAATATCATTTTGCTTTAGGTGAACAGCCATTCTCCCACTATTTCATTAAACGGATACCCCACCCATAACCGCTTTCCACGTCTTGGACCTCCTGGAGCACGTCTTCAATCTTACTTTATGGCTTCCCTTAGCATGGACTTTTACTTGGCTCAATCTTTCATTTGTTCCTTGGCCTTTTCTTTAATTGTTTTGGGTCTAGGCTAAAATCATGGGTCATACCCAATTGTTATTTCGGGTACCAACAATTATATTAAACACTAATAATATATAATTAAAAATATATATTTATGGATACCCAGGATAACAAGAATTATCAAAAATATATATATTTATCAATTATTATGTAATTACTAATTAAATATAGTTACTAATTACTAATGATATAATTAACGATTATATAATTATATTAATTAATAATAAGATATAATTCATAAAAATATATTTATTAATTATTATATAATTATTTCTTAAATATAGTTATTAATTAATAATTATATAATAAAAATCACTAAATATATATAATTAAATAAAAATAAATTTTTTAGTTATTATGTAATTATTAATTAAATAGTTATTAATTACTAATTATATAAAAATAAAAATTATATAATTATATTAATTACTAATTACATATAATTAATAAAAATATATTTACTAATTATTATAAAATAATTATATTATCACTATTTATATGTAATTAATAATAATATATTTATACTAATCACTAATTATATATAATTAACAAAAATAATTTTTTTAATTATTTCATAATTCCTAATTCAATATAGTTATTAATTACTAATTATATGTTATTAATAAAAATATATTTATTAATTATTATGTAAATATTAATGAAATATAGTTATTGATTACTTATTATACATAATTAATAATTATATAATTATATTAATCACTAATTAACAAAACATATTGTTGGTGCACTATTTTGCATTTTGGAAAAGTGCACAAGAGAGCTAAATTAAGGAAAACCAAAGCAAAATTCCAGGAGCTCCTATGTACGAAGGAAAAAGTATAAACTCCAAAAGTAAGAAGGATGAGCTCTATTTTTGACAAAAATAAAAAAAGTGGAGTTCTAAAAAGTAAAAAGTGACTGTCACATCATGGCATAAATTAAAATTCAGGAGAGCCATGTTAGAGATAAATGGAAACATTTGCAGGAAGTCCAAAAAGAAGAAATGTTTAAGACAAAATAACTGTCAATAAATACGGGGGAAGTGGATAGTCATTTTAGGAGCTCTTGTACAAACCCAAGGAGATAGGAGAAGTGGAGACTTCCTACCCGAAAAGAAAGGAAGAAGTGGGTTGAAAGAATTACAACTGCCACATTCATGTCCTAAATCATAAGGAACTCATCACTAGGGGGGCCACGTCAAGCAAAAGCCAAGGGAAGAAATCCAAGAGAGCTAGAACATGAGAAGTGGTTTAGAATAGTGGTAATTGCCAAGCAAAGCAATGAACAAGTAACTAACCACTAAGATCAAGACATTCTCGTGTAAAGGAGGTCCGAGAAAGTAGGAAGACATGGCCTAAACAATTGCAAGAGAAGTTATCAGGAGAACGTGGAAGATAACGGTCATGTTAAATGGCTATAAATACAAGGGCAAGAGCATTAATGAAGGGGACCAACAACTTCCAACACAAAAATCCAATATCCAACTAAAAACTCAAGTTGTTTAGATTTCATAGTTTATGCAAGTGTCTTTTCTACTTTAGTTTTTCATTTCCCTTAGCAAACACTTTGTTTTTCAAGCTTGTAATTACTGTTAATGTCTACTTTTCAATT
>CANYLF010400062.1:0-11650 GCA_948193215.1 Bocquillonia castaneifolia
AGTTGAGATTGATTGATTTATGAGATTAATAATGAGTTGATTGTCTAAATGATTGGTTAAAAATTGTAATCCAAAAGATGATGGAAAATGAATGATTTATGATTGGACAACAAGAGGTTGTTCCAAATAAAAAAATGAGAAATTGAAAAAGATGTGATCGATCAGGTTACCTCTCCTTTAACCTTTTTTTTAGATGATTTAACAAATTATAAAAAATGATTATGATGTGCTGTGATGTGGAATTGGTTGACTTGTGAATTTGTGAGTTGGATTGAGAAATTGTGATGTAATGTGAGTTGAATTGATTGTGATTGTGTTTGAAATGGGCATGGTTGACTCTGGGAAAAAGGGTTGTGTGTTTCGGGTAAGCTGAGCTGGTGGGATAGCTGCTTGTTGAGGGATGACGAGACTGAGTTGGTGGGATAGTCTCGTCGGTGGCCACCTATATATATATATGTGAAAGAATGAGAAAATGATTTGGTGAGGATGAGTCATCCACCAGATTTTGTGATTGAATTTGTGTATTTTGGTGATTCTGTGTAAATAGTTTAATTGTCATTATGGTGTGAAATTGATTAAATTGAGATTTTGATAATGTGGTATTGTTGAAATTATGAATTTGTGAATTGGTAAGAAATTGAAAGAATTGAGATGATGGTATTTTGGATGAGATATTGATTGATTGAGATTGGAAGAATTGTGAATTGATTGGGATTATGAAATGATGGAAATGTGCTTGCGAAATAGAATTTGTTTGTTTGATTAATAAATGAAGAATTGGTTGAATTTGATATTATTGGTGAATTAATTGTGTGGATTAAGATTTATGTTCTAGACTTGTTATATGTTGCAAATTTGTCTGTTGTGCTTAGTGTATTTATATGATCTGATAAATTATATAAACTGGCATATTATGCCAGTAAACATAGAAGTCCTAGAAAAGACTTCAAATATTTGAGTTAATTATAGTTATATTTATGCTTATTTTTCTCACTGAGCATCAAGCTCATTATTTTCCTCAATAATCTAGTATTGCAGGAAAATCAAAAAGGAAGAGAATGCTAGATTTGGTAGAGCTCCATGTGGCTAGACTCCAACGATCTTAGGGAAAAGTGTTTTGTTATTATAATATTATTTAAAACTTCATTTATCAAAGAGTGGTAATAGATTAAATTTTATTATAATATTCATTTATAAAAGTTTATTTTCTGATTAAGTAAATATTTTAAATTATATATATTAAGTATATGTATAAAAAAGTTAAAAGTGAGAGGCGTTACAATGTATGTATATGCGTAAGAATCATAAAGTTTCTAAATGAAAAATGGCTGCTTTTTATTTCAATTGGAGAGGAGAATTCCATTATAAAACTCTCAAGTCAATTACGAAACTGTAGAGGGAATGCATGGAGTTTAAATCTCACCTGTGTTAAAATATCAATCTTCCGTTCATTATTTTGTATTAGATTGAATGATTCCGGGGATCTTTTAGGGGAAAAAAATGAAAAGAAAAAAACTAGAATGGATGATTGGTATTGATAATTATTTTTTACCACTTCCTGAAGACTTAAAAATCTCTACATATTTTGATTACGACTCGATCAATCTTATATATGATTGTAATTATCGCAACCGAATATAAGAATAGAGACATGTATATCAAAATGATATATATTACGATACATGAGAATTGAGAATGGTACATATATAATATATATAATCAAATGAAAGAATGTTTTGGACACAGACATTCAGTAGAAGTGCAACAGAACAAACAGAAAAATAATTGATGCATTGCATAGTCCATATATATACACACTTAAATTAAAACCTGACTTTACTTGGATAATCATATGTGCCCGTTTTGGCTGAAATCCTGCAGGCAGCCAGTATTTATATAATTATATGCAATGTGATAATGCAAATTAAAAAGGGCTAAGAATACATTACACCAGTGTAACATTATACCGATGAGAGATAATGACACATAAAGTGTCACATCACTTTTGTGTAAAAGTAAAAGTGATGTGACACTTTATGTGTCACTATCTCTCATTGATGTAACGTTACACCGGTGCAATATAGAATGACCCATTAAAAAGACGCTATTGGGATGAGTCAAAATTTCCTTTTTCTAAATGCAAAAGTTTCTGTCAAAGAAATTTATTTGCTTTGCTTTCATACAATATATAAATACACACACACACTAAACCCCTCCATATTTGGTCCATTGTATTAAATAGTTCCTCTTGTATATTAAATATTTAACTAAAACTCCCTTCAAATTTAACTTTTTCTTCTTAGTTTGTTATTTTATATATGGGAATGTTTTTATTTAGTTAATCAATAATTAATGGTAAAAATTAGTAGTTCTTTTATATTCTTATGGCGAAAGGCATAATTGTGCCTTAAAATTTTCACGATTTTACCTGATTAGCCCCTAAACTTTACTTTTAATCTATTAAACTCTTAAACTTATATCTTTTATGATGTTTGAGCACTCTTATGTCACATGTCAGCTTCACAATAAAGGTACCCCAATATAAAATTAGACATGTAGCAAAAAAAAGAAAGTGTTTAAAAACCATGAAAAATTCAAATTTAAGGGCTCAAAAGATTGAAAGTGAAGTTTAGGGGCAAAATAGATAAAATTGAGAGTTTGGAGGCATAAATATGTGTCTGGCCTATTCTTATTTCACAATTATATACTCTTAATTTTCTGTATTATCACTTTATTGTACAAAAAATTATTTATAGATAAATATAAAATGAAAATTAATTTAGTTATTGGAATTATAAAAAAATGCAATTTTTATTTTTTTTACTCAATTTTTTATTTTTTTAGTTATTTTTAACCATAATTAGTAATTATTATTATTATTTGGGTAAAATATTAAAACTCCCTTTAGATTTGGTTTATTGTACAAGTTCCTCTTGTGTTTTAAATATTTAATTGAAACACCCTTCAAATTTGGTCTATTATTCTACTTTCCTCTTCTTTTAATTTTTTACAAGTTTTGGTGTTAGTCAATCATATGAAAATAATCAAATGTCTAAGATACCTTCAGATATAATTTTTTTTTTTAGTTTGTGATTTGAATAACTATAATAGAATGTTTTGTTTTAATTTTTTTTTTTGGAGGAGGAAATGTTTTGTTTTTATTTAGTTAATCGATAATGTAAAAATATTACCAATCAATAAATTAGTTCTTTTATATTCTTATTTTATAATTATATACTCTTAAATTTTTATATTATTACTTTATTAAAAAAATTATTCATAGATAAAATGAAACTGAAAATTAATTTAGTTATAAAAAATACAATTGTTTTTTTATATTTTAGTAATTTTTTTAAACCATAATTAGTAACAATAAATATTCTTTTTATATAGTATTATTAAAATTATAAAATTATCATCATTTCTTTTGCAACTAAAGGAATAATAAAATATTTTTATCTTTTCTTGATAAATAAATATTTATTTAGTTTTATGTTATAAGATTTTAAAATAAAATTACAATATAATAAAAGGGGTTATGAGGGAATTGTTATTTTTAGATGGTTGACTAATACCAAAACTTTAAAAAAAAAAATAGACAGAAACGAATAGTATAATAGATCAATGTTACTTAAATATTCAAAACATAGGGAACTAATACAATAGACCAACAACAATATAGGGGTTTTAATATTTAACTCTATATATTTGTTATTAAAGAAACTATTTGCCTGCCAGTCAAAATAACTGACATCAATAACTCCAGAGTCTTAACAATAGACTTTGGGAGAAAAGAACCAAAAATAAAAGTCTCCTTCTAGTTGTAGTATAGTCTATGACATTAATTGACATGCAAAAGGATCGCATCAAATGAAACCAATTTTGTCACTACTAGACCATTGAATCTGTTGATCGAGTTTGAGAGAATCTCTCGTCTATTGGCATGCATGGCCGTGGCCGGCTAATGGGCACATATAACTACTATTTGTCCAATACCATTCCTTGATAAAGAACATGTGATTTGTTTGTTTTCTGCTATGTGAATCATCAGCAGTGGAATAATAATAATAATAAACCTGATCGAAGTCCCATTCAAGAAAAACAATTGTAATAGGCAGAATTCAGAAATCGTCTAAAAATGCGTATTATTATCATCGGACAACAAACGTAGCCTTCTCTGTTAATAAACAAATATATATGAAGAACCTTCAAAACGTTTAATGATATGACTATTAGCTATGGGGCTAAAACCCACAGACAAAAAGAACATAATGTACAAATAATGAAAAACTAGAATTCCTGTGCAAAGAATGCCTGACTATGCTTACATGTGGAAAAGGGTAAGCCTAAAAATGTAAAACCAATCTATCAATAATTCAATAACGAATACTTCACACGCAAAACTATCCTTCCTTTGTCCACCCCAAGCTTGGCTCCTGTTACCAACCAATGACCTGGAATATCCTGTGGTCCCTTTGACATTTCAGTCACATCGACAATTTTCGCCAATTTCCCAACATGGCTTGAACTATCTTCTTTCTTATCACCGGAAGTCTTCTCATTTGAACTTGAAGATGATGCTCCATTCGTTTGTTGCGCAGAAGGATTGGAGGGGCTATGGTCCCATACAGATCGCCTTATTGTACAACCTGGAACTTTTGAGAAGAGGAGTTTGAGGTGCAACACATTTTTTGCTCCGAAATCCCAAACACCAAGTTGAGCACCAGTAACAATGTGAACACCAGAGAGGTCCCCGATTGAAGTATCAGTGAACTCTATTGGGGCAGTGCTTACATGGGAGAAGTTCTTCCATTTAATAGGCTCAAACCAACGGCTGTCTTGCTCCTCAGGACCTTTCCATTTGGGTGCACCTATGGCTATGTGTGCGTCCCAATGTGGTTGAAGAATTTTAGGAAGAGATACTAGATGCTGCAAATGGATGGAGAGTCTGTTTTGCTTGTTCCCCTCTAGGCTCAGTCTAAGACCAGTAACTGGCTTGCGACCAACTGTTACCTGCAATACCATACATGTTTGAAGAGGTTCAGTTAACCCCACTAGGTAGAGATAATGCTTCTATGCTAATGCTAATAGGGTCTAACTGAAAGGATTTTCACAAATCTTAAGAAAATTTTTCACTACATGGGATAGATTTCTTATTCATGAAAAATTTGTTCACAAGGTGTTTGCATCCTGAAACAGTTTTGGAAGACCAAAGATCAAAAGAGCTGCTTGTCCTGTATAGGAGAAATACTAAATACTTCCAACAGTGGTTAAATCATCAATTCATCTTTCATGGAGCTTGTATGACTAAAAATCTTGCTGTCAGATAAAGCTTCAAAAGACATGCCAAGCAGTTATTATTTCTCAAAATTTTCTTTCCCATGCATTTCTTTTTCTGGGAGTCTTCTGTTTTAATATACAAGTTACCTTGCCTGCTTACAAAATTCGAGTACTACTTTGTTAATGAATACAACTCCCCAGAATGAGCACACAAACGTGCCAGAAATATTAGAATTGCCAATTATACTCTGCATTATTTATATTCTTTGAGTTTATCATGCACCAACTTTTAGTTTTCTTTTTCAAATTTTATGGAACGATTAGAACCTTTGCAGTATATGAGATAGCAAAATCTTTTGACATTTCAATTTCCATCCGCACAACAACTACAGATTTTTAGATTATGGAAAATTACCTGATCTGGACTGATATAAAGTTTGGGACCCATTAAGCTGAACTGAAGGGATTGGCAAACAGGCTCCTTTCTTTGAAGGTTATTCTGTTCAGGAGCCCAAACTCGGGCAATTTGAAAGTCCAAGAAATATTGCAAATCCTCAATGGGTGGCTTGTCTGTTGAAAGTACATGACAATTCAATAATATTGCTTTTTTTATATAATCAATTCAATAATATTGCTAAATTAATGAATTGTAACTTGAAAAAGAAATAAATAAAAAATGCTTCATTTGAAAAAATGCCAGCTGTAGTTACAATAATCCGATGTGCAGTCGCACTTTTTAAAACTTTCTTCAAGATATCATGTATTCATAGATTAGCAGCATGGTAACAGCTATAGAAGCAAGCACAAACGCTAAGTCCTTGAATCTTACTTCATCAATAGTTAACAAAGAGCTCAAGGTGGTACAAGTAAACAAGCATTTTGCTAAATTAACCATGATCATTGCTAGTATAAGAGAAAAAAACAATAGTAAATTTCATTGCAC
The DNA here is from genome assembly GCA_948193215.1 of Bocquillonia castaneifolia. Taxonomy (NCBI): domain Eukaryota; kingdom Viridiplantae; phylum Streptophyta; class Magnoliopsida; order Malpighiales; family Euphorbiaceae; genus Bocquillonia; species Bocquillonia castaneifolia. The sequence goes on from CANYLF010400062.1 coordinate 6,224, forward strand.
TTTTATTGATCCTGATTAGGGCAGTCTAGAGCACATTGAATCAGATTCACGAATGTAGAGAGAGAGTCTTGCATAACTTACATTCCAAATATAGGTCAATTGCCCGGGCTAAATGCTTTATGCCAGTCACTCCTTCAAGCAGAGAGATGATAGGTGTAAATGTCATGTTAATTACATCTGGCGCCGACTGCACTGTTTTTGCCCACTTGGCATGACTCTGTTCAAGATCATCACCTCCTCTCCTTCTAAAAATGACTGTAACATCCTACAACATTGAATTTATTTCACTGATTTCTCACACTATACAGCAGACAAGTTATTATTCGAGGAAACAGAAAGTGAATGTAAGGCAGTAACATGTGGAAAATAAGGAATGAAGGCAAAATGATGTAAGATTATCAAGCAATAAATGAATCAAGGAAAGCCATGAACAGTACGCTCCAGGTGAAGAAAGGGGGAAAAAAAGTTGAAAAAGGAAAAAGTAAAATTTAAGTTAGTTATTTAAGCAAGCAATATGATACTAACCTTGTCCTTATATTTTAGGGGACCATCATTTAACTGACTCTTCGAGTCCTGAAACCTCTGATCTGCAATGTCTTGCACGTAGTTCTCAATATCTGATGCTAACAAGGATGATGATTGGTGTTGCCTGATATAAACAACATCCCTTCCACCGATTGTTACAGATGTGACAATATGTGTACCATAGCTTTCAATGAAACTGAAAGGGAAAAACAGTAGCAAGCTGTCAAACTCTTTAAGTGGCTCCAAGCATTCTATCTACAGGCACATTTGGCATGCATATGTGTACATGATTGGGCTCAAGAATTCATTATTTGATTGAGCACCACAAAGACCAAACAGATTCATATTTCATTTATTTAATAGCAATTTTAAGTAAAAGATATTCTTATTCAAAATTTCATGATTTCTTATCCAACTAGAGAAATATTAAAATAGAAAGTGAATGGGAAAAATTTACAGCTCCGCATTGTAGAAATTGTGATGAGATAATATAATTACCTAGCCAGTGCCAACGGATCCCAGGAGTAAGGAACTGCACGCTTGATTTCCTCATGCAAAACTAAATTCACTTTTGCTAATTGAACCTTATATAGGGGGATGAAATGCCCAACCATTGCAAGGGATTTTGTTGCTGCTGCATCAACTTGCCAAGAACCAGTAAAATTGAACATGCCATTAAAGCTTCCAAGTGGAATATGTCCTGAGATACCAGATTTCTCATTGAATCTTCTTGCCATCTGAAATTTTTAGCCATAAGCTTCCAGAAACACTATAATCACACTGTAGCATTAATTTAAGCACAAGTAAAAGAAAACTTGGAATTTTATTATGATAGAAGCAAGCCATGCCACAAACATGAGCATTTAACAGATAAGCAATATATACAAGTAGAGAAAATGTGAAACTTATACAATGAAATGAAACTCAAAATTCAAGCCTTTGCAAAATAAATCACACAGGTTGATTCTTAAATGGGCTGAACTCATGTTGTAACTTGGCTACCAAAAAGAGAAGTATGAGCATTTAGAGCCGTAAAAAAACTTGAGGTGGCTCTAATTTACCTTTCATGGCCAGACAATTCAGCATCCAGCTATTGTTCTCAATTAAGGCATCCATAACTAGTTCATCTGCACAATGGTCTGATGAGCTTGTATAACACAGATGAGCCTATTAAGTGCTTTCCTTCAACGGGAACATTTACTCATTCAAACACTAATGGATACAGAAGAAGCCTAACCCAAGTAAGCTCATACGAAAATAGGCCTAGGTGAAACAGATGGAACATGCTGAAGTTGAACTTAATTAGAATTGAGGGAATCAAATTACCCTTTCATAAAGATAGTCCCTGTACCCATGTTAAATGTCTTGAACCTTAACACCTAAACCATCAAGAATGTGCACTTTTCTTTCAAACACAGTTGATCGATATGAGTTATGTACCATTTACACACATCCTAACCGAAAGCCAACATACTGTACTTGAACTTTGTGACTCAAGAAGCAAGAACTGCTATCTCTGGCACCACTCTAATTTAATGGGATCAAAAATAAACATTTCATTCCAGCCAAACGAATTGAAGTTCTAAGCAGATACTTTTCCCCCTTAGAATTGCAACCAAATTATGTGCTATTTAGTAATGTCAAAAGTGGCTTCTAAAATTCAATAAACCATGAAAACTGAATTGATGGATGCACATATCCAATTCCTCTCATTCTTTCAATACACCAAGAGGCTAAAAACGAAAGCAAAGAAAATAAATTAACAAAAGTTCAATGTGCAGTCCTATTTTTGTAATTGATTCTACTCACTCATCAGCAAAAATTAGAGCAGCATATTACAAAATCCATATTGAATGAGAAGAACAACCCCAAACACTAATGAAACAATAAAATTACCGATGAAAATCCTGAAGAAGGCCCCATAAATAGACCCAATACACCATTAACAAAAAGGGAAGCAAATCAAGTTGAAAAGGAAGTGATTAATTAAAAAGAAGATAAATTTACCTCATGGAAAGTGCAGACAGGGATTCTTTCAATGTTTCTTTGTTCAACAGAGCAATCAATATCAAGAGAAACATTAGGCAACAAAAAAGAATCAGAAACAGGTAGATCCCTAGTATGTACTTCATCTATATGAATGAGTCTAGACCCAGGAGCACCTTTGCAATACAAAAGCCTTATATCAGATGTAACATCAAACCCACGACCCAAAGCTTGGATTGAGTTATTAAGGGTATCAGTCAAAGCAGGGCTCAAGCTCATCTTCCTTCTCATCCTCTACTACTGATCTACTGAACTTTCTTATAAAATTCTTCACATAAATAAAGCACACTTCTTGATGGGTTTTAGCTCTTGAATATGTTTCCTGAAAAAAATATAAGAAAAAAATATAAAGAAAGAAAGAAATGAACTTTCTTGGTTTCTCTCTATTAATAGTAGTATATTGAAGTATTGGGTATTACCAGTAAATTAGTTTTAGTAAATAGTAAATGGTATTATTATTATTATTATTATTATTATTATTACAGGTATGGTTTTTGGTGGGGTAGTTTGGACTTTGGAGTTGGCGAGAATTTTTTTTTTAACAAAAATTGTTCATCGTTGTTGTTGATGATTTTGTGTGATGTTGTTGACTCTAATAATGTCCAGAAACTCGGTTAAAAAAATAATAAAAATGTCCAAAAACGCGTTTTTTTTTTGTATTTGAAGGGAGAGATTCTGAGTTGACTGGTCTTTCTTTCTTTTTAAGTTTGTTTTTGAGATTTTAAGTATGGCAATTAATAGCCTCTTTTGGACAAAATACTTTTGACTTTTGTTTTCATTTGATTTTACATATTTTGCAAATGCCTAAGTTTTGTTTAGAATTCTATTTTGGTGGTCACGAATTGCTTGCCAACTTCTTTTTTTTTAATGGGAATTGCATGCCAACTTTTACTCTTACTAATACTAACACTCCTACAACAATGATCTTTTTTTCAATAGGCTACAACTATGATCTTATTCGGATGTAAAGATTATGTGATTGTTTGATAATGTTTAAAACTTTGTCTATTAAATTTTAAGTCTTTAATAAATCATTCAAAAAATAACGGATGTAGCCCTATAACTTTTTCTCTCAAAAAATTTTATTATTATCTTCTTTGTTAAGAGCTGTCGTCGACTTTTCTACCGGTAATAAGTAGTTTTTACATCAATTTTTTTTACTTTTTCTTGTTTTTTTTTATAATAAACCAGGTGTTTTCACCTGTTAGTTTAGGTTTATTATCTTATTATTGAGAGTTTTATTTTTCTCCTCTTTGTAGGAATCTGTTTTTCTTCTCTTTTGTTGAGTTTTTTTTCTCTCTTTTTCTGTGCAAGTCTGATATGATATATTGACAAAAAATTATCTTTGGCATATTATAGCACGATATATGGATCTCCGCCATTAAAAAAAATGCAAAGTCATCAAAGAATTTACATAATTGAAGCCATATTATTAGAGCCAAGCCGATGTATCATTAATAATATCAATGAATAGTTTTCTTTTGATATTTTAGATTATAGAATTGTCTTCTTTTATAGATATCGTATGGCTTTTTATAGATGAAACTTTTTTCTTTCAAAAAAAAAAACGGGTGGAGATTTCAAATGCTAGTGTTTATAAAAATATAATTAAAATCCAAACACTAAAATTTCTAGTTGTTCATTGTTCATTATCCACAGGGGCGGAAGGAGAGGGCGGACAGCAATGGCAGCCTCCCCTCCCCTCCCGTCAGCTAGAGGACCCCTAGAGGAGGTATACATGGTCGGAACCTTCGTCCCATCAGCTTCAAAGTACCGCCCCTCCCTCGTCCTTTTCTGTATGTGTAATATGTAGAGTCATGGCTATGGTTTTGATTTCAGATCTTCTATGTGTATTGAAAGTTGAAGAAGAAGGACACGATGGTAAATAAATTTTATTTCCCTATTCTTAGACACTTATACGACGTCATTAACCTCTTTTTTTTAAAGAGAAACAATGTAGTTTAATTCAAGTGATGGTAAAAAAAAATAATAAATAAACACAAAGGCAGAAGCCAAAAACTCACATATCAATTACTTCCCCTTTCTTTCTCTTTCAAATTCTTAAATTAGACCCCACAATTTTCATTCCAAATTTTTATACCCATTAAACTTAACTAAAATTTTAATTTATCCAAGCTACTATAATTAATTAATAATGTAAGTAAATTTCTCTTTTATTTTTTTATTTTTCTTTCAAATGCTTAAATTCTGCAAAGTTTTTTATTTTTCTAATATTTTTTTTTGTTTTTTTAATGTTTCTAGATTGAATGATTAGAATATTGAATTGAGTTGGTGATTTCCAGATTACAATTCTTAATTCTCCAAATCAAGTTTTCTTTTATCTTTAAATTTTTTTAGTTCTTTGTATTATTTTTTAAAAATTTTTGAATATCTTTTTTAAATTTTATTTAAATTATTTGAATAATTATTTGATTGAGCTGGAGATTCCAAAATAAAATCTCTAATTTCTCGAATCAAATAATTTTTCTTTTATTTTTAAATTTTTTGAATATTTCTTTTAATTTCTTGTATTACAATTGTTTGTGCATTTTAGGGTTGATTGAGTTGGAATATTCATTGAATGCATTTTTAATTTATAATGTATAATACTTGAATTAGTTATTGGAATTGTTTGTTTCATTGAACTTGCTTGTTGTTTTTGGATTATTTATTGAACACATTTTAATTTTTTGTGCTTTTTAGATTTTACGTTGGTTAAATGATTTGAATTTGTTATTAAATGATAGAATTTGTAATTTGAAGGAATGGAGAAGCTTTTTAAACCTACACCAAAAGAAGTTGAATCAAGAGTTAGTTTATCTTCTGAAAATAAGTATTGCTGCAAATAAAAAGCCT
>CANYLF010400503.1:0-10353 GCA_948193215.1 Bocquillonia castaneifolia
TTAGAGACACACTTGGGGTTGTTTCTAACAGCTAGTTTTGGGTATTTTGGCTATAAATACCCATCATAAATGTTCTTCAAGCAAGAACATTAATTCTTTGATAGCCAAACTATTGTAAACTTATTTTTCAATCTTTTCTAACTAATTGGTTATTTGGTTATGGGTAGCTAGAACTCTAGAGCATTTATTACTTGGGTTGAGTGAATTAGTTATCCATTGTACTAGTTTCAATTCTTTGTGAGTTGGGGAAACACTAGGGATGGTTGTGAGTTAGCCATTTGTAGAACTCATTGTAAAGGTTTGGTGTTAGCCTCTTGGAAACACTAGGGTTTGTGAGTTAGCCTTGGGTAAAACTCATTGTAAAGGTTTGGTATTAGCCTCTGGGAAACACTAGGGTTTGTGAGTGAGCCTTGGGTAAAACTCATTGTAAAGGTTAGAGATAGCCTTGTAAATCTCCTTGTTATCCTTGGTGGATAGTGGAACCCTAAATTATGTATTTGGGAGAGTGGATGTAGGACAAGTTGGGTCCGAACCACTATAAATCTTTTGTGTTCTTCTTTTCTTCCCTAATCCATTATTGAATCATTTTTAATTTCTAATTCTGTACCAATTCACCCCCTCTTGGTTTCACATAAATAAATCATCAGTGAACATAAGGTGAGTTAATTGCATACCCCTACATCCAGGATGGAATTTGAAGGAAGGTTGTAATTGTGCTTTGATACTTCTAGTTAAGAATTCCGTACATATTATGAACAGCAAGGGGGACATTGGATACCCTTATCTTAGACCTCTCTATGCTGCAAATACAGGACCTTGGACCCCCTTCCACGTAATAGAATATGAAGCTGTAGATACACACTCCATGATCAGGTCAATGAGCTTCCTTAGGAAGTTGAGCCCCAGTAAAACTTCCTCTAAAAAATCCCAATGAGCAGAATCATAGGCCTTTTGCAGGTCCATCTTTAGTGCACATCTAGCAGGTTGCAAATTCAAGTGATAATTATGAATTATTTCCTGGGCAAGAGCTATAGTTTCTCCTATATTCCTGATAGGAATAAAAGCTGATTGCTGAGGAGAGATTAACTTCTGTAGTAGAGGCCTCATTCTATCCATCAAGATCTTAGTAAGTATCTTGTAAAGAACCTGGCAGCAAGCTATTGGCCTGAACTCTGTAACTTTTGATGCAGTAGAGTGTTTTGGAATCACTGTTACTGCTGTGACATTTAACTGTTTCAGAAGTTTACCTGTAGCAAAAAATTCTTTAACAAAATTGACTAAATCTGTCTTGAGAATATTCCAACAGTGTTTATAGAAAAAAAAACTGTTGTATCCATCCACCCCAGGGGCCTTCTTAGATCCAATAGACAGTAAATAACTATGGACTTCCTTTTCTGTAATATCTTGTAACAGGGAAAATCCTTCTTCCTCGGTTAAAGTGACCCCATTTAGAAGGATGACTGTATCAATATGATCTCTATGAAGATGCCTTATTCCCATGATACCCTTAAAATATTCTGTAAAAGTAGAATGAATCTCTTTATCTTCCGTTACACTTCTGCCATCTAAATTCTATAACTGAGTAACTGAATTTTGCACCCTTTTTCTCCTTATAGCATTAAAGAAAAACTTATTGTTAGCATCCCCCAACTTCACCCATTGGACTCTAGATTTCTGTTTCAGGAATTCCTTTTCAAGAGATTGAAGTCTTCTCAATTCAAGAACCATGGCCTTCTCTTCAAGCTGCAACCATTTATTAAAAGGTGAAAGATGAAGATTGTTATGAAGATTTAGAACTTTATTCCTCTAGGCAGACACTTGACTAGATAAGTCAGCATACCCTTCCCTATTCAGAATAATTAACTTGGCTTTTATCCTTTTCAATTTCTTAGCAATTTGAAAAGCTACCACACCAATATGACTTTTATTCCACTCCTCACTAATAATATCCAGAAAACCAGTATGATGGACCCAAAAATTAAAAAATTTAAAGGCCTTTTTACCATAGCTAACAGTGTTCTTCAGGTTAATCAAAATCATTACATGATTTGAAAACACAAGAGGTAAAGAAGAAACTGTAACTCCATCAAACACATCCACAAGTTTAGAATTTGCCAGAGCACGATCCAACCTTCTCCATATTCTGTTATCCCCAATCTGGTTATTGTTCCAAGTGAAAAATAGCCCCTGACTTCTTAATTCAATCAAATTTTGACTATTAACAAAGTTGACCAGTTCATATCTATGATGATCATCTAATGGAGCTCCTCCAATTCTCTCATTATCATTCATTACAGCATTAAAATCTCCCTGCACCAGCCAGGGTTGATGCACATCAATCACATTCAAATCTTGCCAAAGATTCATTCTCTCAGTATGAACATTTGCCCCATAAACCAAAGTCCATAGAAAAGAAAGTCCTCTACAATTTATTTTATATGAAATAAACTGCCTATGCATAACCAAGACTTGAATATCTACATTACAAGAATAAAGAATCCATATTCTGCTCATATCACAGTGATTTTTATTAGTAATAAGATTCCAATTAACCAAATTAATCCTCTTCCAGACATCATCAATGTTATTAGTTCTCACTCTAGGTTCTAGAATACCAATAAGATTTTACTTATACCTTTTACTAAGAGTTCTGATCTCTGAGTGTTTAATGGGGTCATTTAGACCCCTAACATTCCAGCTAAGTATCATTTGCCTTAATCCAGAGGCATATTTGGCCTCTGAGATGGAGCATCATCAAGCAATGTAAAAGCATTCACATTCATAGTCTCAGTTACAGAAGAAAATACCTTCTATACACTGTAATCTAGTACCGTAAGGATGGCCCTGTCCACTCTCCTTAGGTTGTTGATTCTGTCTGTCTTTTTTCCTCTTGCTAGGTGACTGATACACTTGAAAACCCTGGTGTACATCCTGATGCAACAAAGATGTCTGTTTAGAAGCATGCTTGCTAGACTCTCCTACTTCAGATCTCTGGATAGGAACTGATGTGACTAACTGTTGCTCAGTAGGAACTTCCTTAGTAGTATTCTCCAAACTAGCTGCTTTCATGACCCATATTTTCTTTTCCCTTAAAGGGCAGTTAGGGCTAGTATGACCAAATTGGTGGCACTTCTCACAATAGTTTGGCTTCCATTCATATTCCACGGGTTGATTCAATAATTCTCCATTTTCAAACTCAAGGCAAACAAAATTATGAAATTCTCCTGTTAATGGCATTTCCACCAGTAGTCGAGCATAAGATAGTTTGCTCCTTTGATTAGTACAACGATCTGTATACAATGGCTTCCCAAGTAAACTCCCAATGCTACTAAGTGTTTCTTGCCCCCAAAATTCCCAAGGGAGACATGGGAATTTAACCTATACAGGCATAGTAGTGATTGTAGCTAAATCAAAATTCATTCTCTGGGACCATTCTTGAACTATAAGAGGTCTTTTATCAAAGGTTATAGGAGAATCGGCCAATGCTAAGAGCTTACTCTGTTCTGAATTGAAAATGAAAGCAAACAAGTTTAGTTTGATCATCTTTACCTCCATCAACCCTATATTCTTCCATCTGTTCTTGATGAAACTGTCGAACTTATAAAAGCGAGGAGTGGCACCGTAGACACATCAAATTAGAACATGCTTCCACCGATGAGCTTCAGCATCGACATGTTCAGATCTAATTCAAGCAACTTTCACTCCATTTGTGACTCCTGGAGGAATAAATTTCAGCTTACACTCTTCAAACTTTGCTCGATTTGCCTTAAACAACTCCAACCACGAATTAGGGTTCAGATCTCTCTCACTCTTTTCAGATCGTGTTTCTTTCTTTTCATCCTCCTGTACATCCTCAACACTCCCCTCTATCTGTTCATCTAGAACTGCAGGTGTTGAATCTACAATCTCAATCTCTGAAACATTTTCCACTAAATTGTTATTCACCTTCTTCTTACCCTTCCCCCTCCCCATAGAGAAACGGTTAAGTTAGCAAAACGCTAACCAGCACCGAGAGAAAAAGGAAAGAAAAAAGTTAATTAAATTATTGTTAGTTTTTTTTTTTTATTTCAAGTTAGAGAGAACAATTCAACAATAAATTATAAATGTTTCTACTATTTATACTCACGAGATTCAACTTGTTCTTTTCTTAAACTTTTATATGTAACTATTCAATTTTCATTGTCTTATTAACTTAATTAATTATAATAAGAAAACCAAGCTCTAGCTTGATTGTGAATACCTCTCATGGATTCCATTCCCACAAAAAATTTTCTAGTAAAATTCCAATTAATTTAATTCATGGTTCATTTGTGATAAAATTGTACTTAAATTTGTACTGATGTTAATTTTTAATAACCCTAATCTGAGACTGTCTATAACAATGGACATCTTTGAAAAGCAAAATGATAACGAGAAATTGATGAGAGTGCCAGTATTTTCTTCTTTTTTTTTTTTCCTTCTAGTTTAAAGTAACTGAGGAATTTATTAAATTCATGATTCCTAAATTCATTATAAATGTTCCAAAAATTAATCACGTGGTATGATGGTAGCAGTATTTTCTAATTTGAGAAACGGTTTCAAAATATTGTCAAAGTCCAATTATGTCATTTAAGAGGGGCACTTAGGTGGCAGAAACTTTGCGGTTCAGCAACCTCTGTTAGCCACGTGTTGCAAAATCAACGAAAGACGTATGTGATATACTGCAGCACATTTCAACGATTGCTCCTGGAAAGTATAGAAACTTGCAGTAGAGTTCTCTTCCTTCATTAAGTTCATATTTTCCTCAAAAAAAAAAAAAAAAAAAGAAGATATTTTCAAAGGCATTTCTGATTTCACTTCATGTACAAATTCTATATAGTTGCTGTTTATTTCAGAGGCATTTGCCCGAATCTAGATCGATTTAAGTCCAATAAATTTAGATATCAAATGCTTTACACTAAAAAAAACTTCCTTTTACCTTATAAATTGTAAAATAGCAATTCTAATTCTAATTGTGATTTTATTTTATCTTTTAGGAAAAATAACGATTTCATTAAAAATGACCATTATTTTCTTTTTTTTCCCCAAAATTTCTGCACATTCCCCTCACAGATAAGATAATATTATATTATATTACTCCCCACCTTTTTAAAAAAAAAATTCACCACATAATTATATGCAACAAAATGCCCAATTCTCCAGTACCAAACATTTTATATTGAATCTAATTATTTTACCACTCCAACTTAAAACACATTATTCCACTTCACTTGTTGTCGCCACCTCTTCAATTCCATTATTGAAGATGGGCGGTGGACTTCTATTACATCATCATTTTATGCTGCGTGTGGCCAATCTTTTGCCAACTATGAATTGCACTATGCATCTCTGTCGTTTCTCATTAGCTAGCCACCCCAATTCCATCCTTTTGATAACCCAAGCCTAACTGAAATTTTTTTGAGCGATTTTGTTGTCTTATCTCATCAAATTCATTTAATTAATTAATCATTTGAAAATTTCCCATTTTCTTCTTATTATATCAATTTTATAGTGTTGTAAACTTTCTTTAAAGAGAAAAATGGGAAATTTGTAGTTGAGGTTCATTAAATTTTAATTAATTTGTATTCCAATTAAATAAAATCTTACTATTAAATTCCAACATAACTATAATATTTTTTAATAAATTAAATTCAAAAATTTTAATTAAATCAAAATAATTTTGTCTTCGTTAATTTGTATTGGTGGCATTTTAAATTGCTACATTCGTTCTAAAACAATTATCCACTTGAATTTTTCACACAGTTTAAAAAATTATTAAATAACGTATAATTTTAATAAAATCTTATATAAATTAATAAGTTTATCTTTTCATAAATTTATAGAATAGAACATTTAATAAATTTTAGAAATGAATAAAATATTAAGAATATATTTGAGAAAAATAATAAATATACTCTTACTTTTGTCATTGTATAATTATAAAACATGACAAAATGTAAAGTTGATAAAATTATTTTAGAAGGTAGATAATTTTTTCATTCATGTTCATAAAAAGACAAGTATTTTCATTCTAAACAACTCCGGAAAAAATTTATTAGACCTAATTATATCATTTATAAAATATTATTATTTTTTATATTTCTAACTTTAATTAAGAAAAATTTAACATAATGTGCCTTTCACCCAATAGTTCCCACAATAGAAATTTTACTAGAGAAATGATTGGTCGGCCACAAGATAACTTACAAATTTCAATAAATTACGCTTAACATACCCCACCACTCCTCCTATATAATCCAGATATACATAGTGGCACACTCACTACTATCTAACTAATAATTGTTTTCTTAACTCACTCTTTAGCTCAGTAAGAAAACAAAAGAAGAGGAAAAAAAATAAAGCTAGCAATGGAGGGCAAAGAAGAAGATGTTAGATTGGGAGCTAACAAATACAGAGAAACACAGCCAATTGGCACTGCGGCTCAAAGCCAAGATGATAAGGATTACAGAGAGCCACCACCGGCACCTTTGTTTGAGCCTGGAGAGTTGACATCATGGTCCTTTTACAGAGCTGGAATTGCTGAGTTCATTGCTACTTTCTTGTTCTTGTATATCTCTGTCTTGACTGTTATGGGTGTTGTTAGATCACCCACTAAATGTTCAACTGTCGGTATTCAAGGGATTGCTTGGGCTTTCGGTGGCATGATCTTCGTTCTTGTTTACTGCACTGCCGGCATTTCAGGTTCTTATTTATGCACTACAACTTAAAACCAAAACTTTTTTTAACTTTTGGCGACGCTTTTTAACCTTTTAGCGACGCTTTTTAACCTTTTAGCGACGCTTGATTGATCTTTTAGCGACGCCTTTGGCTTTTACTTATTACTATATGGTGTTGTGGTGCAGGAGGACACATCAACCCAGCAGTGACTTTTGGGCTGTTTTTGGCGAGGAAATTGTCGTTGACAAGGGCTTTGTACTACATGATTATGCAGTGCCTTGGAGCCATATGCGGTGCTGGTGTAGTTAAAGGTTTTGAAGGCCGCCGTCTATATACACAGTTGAATGGTGGTGCTAACAGTGTCAACTCCGGTTACACCAAAGGTGACGGTCTTGGTGCTGAAATTGTCGGTACCTTTGTCCTTGTTTACACTGTTTTCTCTGCCACTGATGCCAAACGTAGTGCCAGAGATTCCCATGTCCCTGTAAGTACTTGATCATCTCTAATTTTCTTTAATAATTTTAGCCTTCAATCCATATAATTTTTTAGATGTTATTAATGAATTTAATTGTGTTTTTATAAACTAATAAGTCTAATCAGCCTTCTTAATTTTTTGGAGTTTCTCTGTTTTTAGAGAAATTAATTAAGAGTAAAAAAAATCCATGTTATGGTAATTAATAATTTATGGAATTTGTGTAAAAAAAAAAATCCATGTTATGGTATTTAATAATTTATGGAATTTGTATATGTTCAGATTTTGGCACCATTGCCAATTGGGTTCGCTGTTTTCTTGGTGCACTTGGCTACTATTCCAATTACAGGAACTGGTATCAACCCAGCTCGTAGTCTTGGTGCAGCAATCATCTTCAACGAGCACAAAGGCTGGCATGAACATGTAATTCTCCCTCTTTTTTTTCTAAATACTTCTGATTAATATAAGTCTCAATTATTGACTAAGATATTGTTATTTTTATATCCTTATTAAATGTTAATTTATTTTATTTTTGATTATGTACAGTGGATTTTCTGGGTGGGTCCCTTCATTGGAGCAGCACTTGCAGCTCTATACCACCAAGTTGTGATCAGAGCCATTCCTTTCAAGAAATGAAGCAGATGATGCATATATTTGTGACCGTTTGATGTTTCAAATTAATCAAGATCAAGCTTTGTTTTATTCTCTACTTGTATTATTAAAATGATAATCACATGTAATAATAATAGTTCTATTATTATTGTTATTAAGTTTTTCTATCAAATCAATGACCTTGATCTTCTTTTTTTTTGTTTGAGGAAGTGTATAAGGTTTGGTAATTGATGGTCCTATCTTTAAGCAAGCTGTTTGTATTATTTTATTTTCCGTATAAATTATTACGTGTGTGGCTGTGAATTTGCTTAATGTCATTTTCATGTCAACGTCCAAAACCTACCCTTGAATTTGTGCTCCACCCTATATAATAATTGACCAATGCCGAATTGTCTTTATTTTTTCTTCAATTATAATTATAGACGTTAATCTTCTTGTATGGAGAGCAATTCAGGGAGCTATATGATGATAAGGCTTTCCTTTCTAGTTGCTTCCAGTTTGTTCTTCTTATCTTGATCTCTCTTTAGCTTTTGTGTTTTGGAAATAAGCTTCAGTAGGGCACCTAATCTTTCGATTTACTGAAACTATTGAATTATTTGGCGGTTGTACTCATCAAAACGTTAATTTGTAGATTCGTATGAGATTGCACCATTATTAATAGTGTCACTACCTGATATACATGTATATAAAAGTTTATCTAAAATAGGTAAATTGATTACGATATGGTTACTTTTTAAAATTTGATAACTCCATGTGTCAACTATAAAATTTGACAGTTTGATGTGCCTAACTTTAAAAAGTGATAAAATGATGTGGTGTGTTAATTACTAATAGTTTACAAAATAATGTATATAACAGGTCAACATCAGGTAGAGGATCAAATCTTTAAAAATAAAATATAGTTTAGTCCAAAAACTTATTAATCATCAAAAAAATGATTTAATTTTGTTTAAAAACTTATTTTCTTTTCAAAAAGCTTATAAATTCATAAAAAATTTTAAAATTTACATAATATTTTATTAAAATTTATATATAATATTTGGGATTTATAAAAAATAGAAATAAATTTTATTAAACTTCTTAAAATATTATTTTAAATTTTAATGTTCACTAATTATACAAACTACAATTATCAAAAAAATTATATAATCTAGAAAATTGAATTTGATAATACTGACCAAAATTTATAACTCAAATAACTTTTATGAGTGTATAAAAATAATAATAATTAAATTATTCAATCAAACTCATAAAATTATTATAAAATTATATAAAATTTTAAAAAGTTTGTAATCTTAAAATAATAGCTGTTGACCTCTTTGGACAATCAATCTTTGTTTTGATGTTGACAATTAACCTAAGTCCATGTAATTAATATTAACCCGTGTTTTAAAGTGTTTCAGAAAGATTCTCTAAGTCCCCCATTCAAAACGATCGTTGTGGGTTAAATAACGAAATCGTTGCTTTAGCAATGATCGTTGTTAACCAACAACGATCGTTGTTGATTTCATGATTTTGCACTTGGGAAGCAGCAAAGTACACGACCCATGCAACGAGCTCATTGAGCCTGGACAACGACCGAGAAATTTACCACGATCCAAGCAACGAGCTTGTGGAGTCTTTGACAACGATCGTGGAAGAAAAGCAACGAGCCCATGGAACTTGACAACGATCGTGGAAGAAAAAGCAATGAGCTCATGGACCCTGACAACGATCGTGGAAGTTGAGCAACGAGCTCGTAGAGCTTTGATGACAAGAAGCAGCAAGATCCACGAGCAATACTCTTTCACAACGAGCTCAACAACTAGCTCGTTGCAGCATTCACAACGAGCACGAAGAATGCACAACGAGATCGTGGTGAAGAACAACGAAATCATTGCCAGTTACAATGATCGTTGCAAGCTGTTCAGCAGCATTAAATGCTTCGACCTGACAGAAAGAAAAAGAAGAAAAACGGCTAGTTTTGCATTAAATGCTCTCAAACGGTCAAGAAATCTTCTGGGGGTTTATAAGAGCGTCTGAAACTCACATTGAAGGTAATCAACATATTTCAAAGCTTTCAATTAACTTTCAATTAACTTCAATTGAGTTGTAAACCCAAACTTTTATTATTCTGTTTCTTGTTGATTGTTTTGAGCCTTGTGTGCTCTTGTAATTCCTTGTAATTTCATCCTACTGGTGAGTGAGGTTTAGGAATTGTATTGTGGAAAGGTTTAAGTGTTGTCCTAAGATTAAAATACTTGGGTCAAGGGTTTCTAGAGAGAGAAACACTTGGGATAGGTTTTAGTGGGTTGAACCTGAGAAAAACCACATTATAAGGTTTAGAGTGATCCTAAACTCTTGTAAACTACTTAACTGATAGTTGAATACCCAATTGAGTCTTGGGAAGTGGATGTAGGACTTGTTGTGTTCGAACCACTATAATTCTCTGTATTGTGGTTGATCAATCTGCTTAGTTGTAAAATTTTAATTGTCCACTAATTCACCCCCCTCTTAGTGCATTGGGATTTCACAGATTTTGTCCAATTTTTTGTACATTTTGCGACAACGTATATTCCATAGCAAATTTCATA
>CANYLF010400559.1:0-14996 GCA_948193215.1 Bocquillonia castaneifolia
ACATTGTAAAGATTGGAGATAGCCTGTTAAATCTCCTTGTAATCCATTCGTGGTAGTGGAACCCCAAATTGTGTATTTGGGAAAAGTAGAATTAGGTCAAGAATTGGACCAAACCACTATAAATATCTGTCTATTCTCCAAAGCATTTTTAAAATTCTAATTTCGCACCAATTCACCCCCCCCTCCCACCCTCTTAGGCATTTCACAAGCAAGCAAACAACTTTGCACTGGTAGATTGAATAACAAACAAACATGTAAACAACTTCACACTGTGAAAATTGCTTATCCATAAATAGAACCCAATAAAAAAAATTCATTATACCATTCCAAACCAAACAACTCAACAATTTGCACTAATCCATTTGGTTTCTCAGAGCCACATTTAGCCTTATATGTAATATCCCACTGAAATGTAAATCTTATTTAGTTTCTCTTAGGGGAAATTTTATTTTGTTATTTAACGTAATTACAAGTATAATTGTTATGATCGAAAATTATGATTTTAATTTTAATTGCTAATACAAACATTTTTTTTAATATTAAAGTCATAACCTAGTAATACAAAGCTTCTACATGACAACCATAACTAAACTGCATAACACAACTAATTTTATACAACTAAATTAGAAGGAAAAAGTACTAAAGCCCAAAGATTAAGCCACACATCAAACAATCTAACATCCATGGGAATAACAAACAATCCCACATCCCTGGGAACAACAAATGAAGTTATTTTCCTTCACAAACAATCCCACATCCATGGAAATTCCAAATGAAGTCAATTTAGGTAGTGGAGAATTATTGACTAAGTAAATTGAGAAATTCTAACTTCTTCTCAGAAGAAGTCATCTCCATGAAACCTTGTCTACCGTTTTCATTAAATTTCAACTTGGAGAGAGTAGCGTTCCTAACGTTTTCATCAACCTTCTTGCAAGTCGTTTGAAATTATTTTTAATATCTATAATAAAGTAAATGTAATTTCCTCAATAATTACAAAATTAAATAAATTTTAGCTACAAATGTGGTTGCTAAGGAATTTATCTTCCCAACTTGACCATGCTTCTCTATCGAGTTCTTTTTGGCACAAGGCTTCCTTCTTATTTATACCTTTTAATATATGCTTATTTGTTCAAGTGTTATCATGTGCAAATAAAAAACATTGAAGAAAATAAGAGGCAAACTCAACTTTTACACCCAAGATTTATTGTTAATCTCTCAGCTTATGGCCTAAAAAGCACCAGCAATTGGTCAAAAAAAATAAAGCATTCCCATAATGTATTGTTTATCTACCTTAATACTAGAGAGAAAATGGTTAATCAACCAAGATCAATAAGTACATAATTGTAATACAAGTAAATTCAAAGAAGCTCAATTTTATCACATCACTTTCAATATGTTTCTAAGAATGGAGAAGAGCATCATTGGAACTAAGAAACTTTGCAAGGCTAATGCTTCAATTATTGCACTTGCCACAGATGAACAATAAAATGTTTTACCACATCAAACAAATGTCCTTCCTTTGACGTCCATTTTTTGTAAATCAAGGCATAAGGCACTACATTAATCAATCAGAGCATTATATGGATCACAATAATTACATATTTTCAATACTCAATTAATCTATAGCCCTTTAATTTGCATGTTGAATTTCATAACAAAATTCCATGAGAAATTAGTAAACCCAGTTTATATATGATGAATCAAACAAGTAAGCAAACAACTTTGCACTGGCAGATTGAAAAACAAACAACCAAGCAAACAACTTCACACTAGAAAAATTGCTTATTTTTAAATTAAACACAATAAGAAAACTTCAGTGTACCATTCTAGACCAAACAACTCAACAATTTGCACTAATCTATTACCTTCTGAGAGCCACTTTTAGCCTTATATGTAATATCCTACTAAAATGTAAATCTTATTTAGTTTCTTTTAAAGGAAATTTTATTTATTTATTTAACATAATTATAATTGTTATTATCAAAAATTATGATTTCAAAATACGTCCAATTTAATTGCTCATATAAATATTTTATTAATATTAAAGCCACACCCTAGTAATACACAGTTTCTACATGACATCCATAACTAAATTGCATAACACAAATAATTTTATACAACTAAATTAGAAGGAAAAAAAAATTAAAGCCTGAAGATTAAGCCACACAACAAACCATCCCACATCCATGGGAATGAAAAACAATCCCACATCCATGGGAAAACCAAATGAAGTCATTTTCCTTGACAAATAATCACACACCCATGGGAATTCCAAATTAAGAAATTTTAGGTAGTATAGAATTATTGATTGAGTAAATTGAGTAAATTCCAACTTCTCATCAAAAGAAGTCATCTCCGTGAAACCTTGCATACTGTTTTCATCGAATTTCATCAAGCCTTCCTGCAAGACGTTTGTAATTATTTTAAATATTAATGATAAAGTAAATATAATTTCTTTAATAATTATAAAATTAAATAAATTTCGGCTACAAATGTGGTTACTAAGGATGTTATCTTCCCAACTTGACAATGCTCCTCTATCGAGTTCTTTTTGGCACAAGGCTTCCTTCTCATGTATACCTTTTAATATATGCTTCTCTGTTCAAGTGTTATCATATGCAATTCAAACATTGAAGAAAATAAGAGGCAAACACAACTTTTATAGCCTAGATTTTTTGTTAATCTCTCAGCTTATGGCCTAAAAAAGCAATAGCAACTGGTTAAAAAAATAAAGCATTCACACAATGTATTATTTATCTACCTTAATACTAGAGAGGAAATGATTAATCAACAAAGATTAATATGTATATAATTGTGATCCAAGTAAATTCAAATAAGCTGAATTCTATCACATCACTTTTAATATGTTTCTGGGAAAGTAGAAAAGCATCATTAAAACTAAGCAACTTTGCGGGGCTAATGCTTCAATTATTGCACTTGCCACAGATGAACAATAAAGTGTATTACCACATCGCACAGATGTCCTTCCTTTGATGTTCATTTTGTGTAAGTCAAGGCATAAGCCACAACACTGATCAATCGAAGCATTATATAGATCAAACTAATTACACATTTTCAATACTCAATTAATCTATAACCCTACAATTTACATGTGGGATTTCGTAACAAAAATCCATGAGAAATGAGAAAACCAAGTTTATACATGATGAATCAAACAAGTAAGCAAATTGAATTAGCAGATTGCAAAACAAACAAAAAAGCAAACAACTCCACGCTAGCAAAATTGCTTATCCATTCATAGAACCCAATAAGAAAACTTCAGTGTACCATTCTAAACTAAACAACTCAACAATTTGCATTAATATATTATGTTTTGAGAGCCACTTTTAGCCTTATATGTAATATCCTACTAAAATGTAAATCTTATTTAGTTTCTCTTATTGGAAATTTTATTTAGTTATTTAACATAATTACAATTATAATTGTTATGATCAAAAATTATGATTTCAAAATTCTTCTAATTTTAATTGCTAATATAAATATTTTTTTAATATTAAAGCTACAACCTAGTAATACATAGCTTCTACATGACAACCATAACTAAACTACATAACACAACTAATCTTATACAACTAAATTAGAAGGAAAAAAAACTAAAGCCCAAATATTAAGCCACACAACAAACAATCTCACATCCATGGGAACAAGAAACAATCCCACATCAATGGGAACAACAAATAAAATCATTTTCCTTGATAAAGAAACCTACATCCATGGGAATTCAAAATGAAGTCATTTTAGGTCGTATAGAAATATTGACTGAGTAAATTTAGAAATTCCAACTTACCCTCAGAAGAAGTCATCTCCATGAAACCTTGTCTACTGTTTGCATCAAATTTCAACTTGGAGAGAGCAGCCTTTCTGACATTTTCATCCAGCCTTCCTGCAAGATGTTTGTAATTATTTTTAATATCTATAATAAAATAAATATGATTTCTTCAATAATTACAAAATGAAATAGATTTTAGATACAAATGTGGTTAATAAGGATTTTATCTTCCCAACTTTACCATGCTCTTCAATCTAGTTCTTTTTCGCACAAGGCTTCCTTCTCATTTATACATTTTAATATATGCTTATCTATTTAAGTGTTATTATATGCAAATAAAACATTGAAAAAAAATAAGAGGCAACCTCAACTTTTACACCTTAGATTTATTGTTAACCTCTCAGCTTATGGCTTAAAAAAGCACAGGCAACTGGTTAAAAAAAAAAAAAGCATTCCCATAATGTATTGTTTATCAACCTTAATACTAGAGAGAAAACGCTTAATCAACCAAGATCAATAAGCACATAATTGTGATCCAAGTAAATTCAAATAAGCTCAATTATATCACATCACTTTCAATATGCTTCTGAGAATGTAGAAAAGCATTATTGGAACTAAGAAACTTTGCAAGGCTAGTGCTTCAATTATTGCACTTGCCATAGATGAACAATAAAGTTTTTTACCTTCACATAGATGTTCTTACTTTGACGTCTATTTTGTGTAAATCAAGGCATGAGGCACTACACTAATCAATCGGAGCATTATATGGATCAAACTAATTACATATTTTCAATGCTTAATTAATATACAACCCTATAATTTACATGTGGGATTTCATAACAAAAATCTAAGAGAAATGAGAAAATCCAATTTATATATGATGAATCAAACAAGCAAGCAAACAACTTTGCACTGGCAGATTGAAAAACAAATAAACAAGCAAACAACTTTACATTGGAAAAATTGGTTATCCATAAATAGAACCCAATAAGAAAACTTCAGTGTTCCATTCTAGACCAAACAACTCAACAATTTGCACTAATCTATTAGGTTCTAAGAGTCACTTTTAGCCTTATATGTAATATCCTGTTGAAATGTAAATCTTATTTAGTTTCTTTTAGCGGAATTTTCATTTGGTTATTTAACATAATTACAATTTTAATTGTTATTATCGAAAATTATGATTTCAAAGTACTTCTAATTTTAATTGGTAATATAAATAGTTTTTTTAATACTAAAGCCACAGCCTAGTAATACACAACTTCCATATGACAGCCATAACTAAACTGCATAATACAACTAATTTTATAAATTAGAAGGAAAAAAAACTAAAGCCCAAAGATTAAGCCACACAACAAACAATCCCTCATCCATGGGAACGACAAACAATCACACATCCATGGGAACAATAAATGAACTCATTTCCTTGACAAACAATCCAACACCCATGGGAATTCCAAATTAAGTCATTTTAGGTAGTATAGAATTATTGAATGAGTAAATTGAGAAATTCCAACTTCTCCTCAGAAGAAGTCATCTCCATGAAACCTTATTGTTTGCATCAATTTCAACTTGGAGAGAGCAGCCCTTTTGACATTTTCATCCTTGTAATATCTAATATAAAGTAACTATAATTTCTTCAATAATTACAAAATTAAATAAATTTTAGCTATAAATGTGGTTACTGAGGATTTTATCTTCCCAACTTGACCATGCTCCTCCATCGAGTTCTTTTCGGCACCTTTTAATATATGCTTCTCTGTTCAAGTGTTATCGTATGCAAATCAAACATTGAAACAAATAAGAGGCAATCTCAACTTTTATAGCCTAGAATTATTGTTAATCTCTCAACTTATGGCCTAAAAAAGCACTAGAAATTGGTTAAAAAATAAAGCATTTCCACAATGTACTATTTATCTACCTTAATACTAGAGAGGAAATGCTTAATCTACCAAGATCAATATGTACATAATTGTGATCCAAGTAAATTCAAATAAGCTCAATTCATTACATCACTTTCAACATGTTTTTGAGAATGGATAAAAGCATCATTGGAACTAAGTAACTTTGCAGTGTTAATGCTTCAATTATTGCACTTGGCACAGATGAACAATAAAGTGTTTTACCACATCACAAAAGTGTCCTTCCTTTGATGTCCATTTTGTGTAAATCAAGGCATGAGTCACTACACCGATCAATCAGAGCATTATATAGATTAAACTGTTTACATATTTTCAATACTCAATCAATCTATAACCATGTAATTTACATGTAGGATTTCATAACAAAAATCCTAAGAAATGAGAAAACCCAGTTTATATATGATGAATCAAAGAAGCAAGCAAACAACTTTGCATTGGTAGATTGAAAAACAAGCAAACAACTTCAAACTGGAAAAATTGCTTATCCATAAATAGAACCCAATAAGAAAACATCATTGTACCATTCTAGACCAAACAACTCAGTAATTTGTACTAATCTATTAATCTATTAGGTTCTGAGAGTCACTTTTAGACTTATATATAATATCCCACTGAAATGCAAATCTTTATTAGTTTCTTTTAGGGGATATTTTTTTGTTTATCAAACATAATTATAATTATAATTGTTATTATCGAAAATTATTTTTTCAAAATACTTCTAATTTTAATTGCTAATATAAATATTTTTTTAACATTAAAGCCCCAGCCTAGTAATGCACAACTTCTACATGACAGCCATAACTAAACTACGTATGTCACGACCCAAATTCGGGTTGGACCGGCGTTAGGGAATGGGTAGGTTTAAAACCACCAAAACCCATAGCAAGCCTAATCTCAAACATCATCTATTTCATCTCTTACTTAAAATCATATAATATATATAAAGATCAATAAATTATATTTACCCTCAATGAAAATATATAAATAACAGTAAGGAAACAAAGAGATAAAAACATAATGAAATCATATGTTTCTTTTATACAATCAACGTGACTCTAACTTCTACAACTGCGGAGTAACTAGAATATAGGAAAAATATAATATACAAATATAAAGTACTGAACCTTGTAGAGAAAGGAAGTTGCAAGGCTGACTTCAAAGAAATGATCCGACTCCTTAAAAAAACCTGAAAAAATAATAATTGAGGGGAGTCAGACCTCACTGAGTGAATTAATATTATATCTATATTATACAACTTAATTACACACAATCAAGCAATATATATATATAAATGGGGTTATTTATTAAAAGCAGAAAACTTACAGGGAGAAGAATGCCATAGGGCATCTAATAATGTCATCAGCACTATAAAAAAGCTGAGGATGCTTCAATTTAGTGTAGTACAATGCTAAATACATACATTTATATAGAATATCATGAGAAGAAGAGACTCCTTGAAAAACAAATTTGTTTCTTTTTTTCCAAATTTCCCAGCATAGGATCATCCATAGGGAAGTGATGAAACCTTTTTGAAATTTACCTGTGAAAGCACTAGTCCATTGAAGAAATAATTCCGGAGTGGTTCTTGGAATTGTAAAAGAAATACCAATCCATTGGAATAGAGCTATCCGGATTTTATAGCTTGAATTGCAGTAAAGGAGGAGATGATCTTAAGTTACCAAGGAATCACAGAGAGTACACTTAGCAGCATCCCAATCAATGATATGTCGATTGGCTAGGAAGGACCTTGTTGGAAGTCTCTCATGGAGAATTGTCTAAGTGTAGAATTTAATTTTTGGAGTGGTAATAGATTTCCAGCAATTCTTGTAAATGGTTGAATTATCCTGAGACATCGATGTAGATTTAATGTAACCTCTACACATGGATCCAACAGAGTATACACCATTTTTTGCAATTTCCAAGTGACACGGTCTGGAATTTATTGAAGAAGAATTGAGATTGTTTGAGATCTTAAATTCATGAGGCTTTGAGTTTTTGAAATTCGAAGAATTCTTTTCCATTCTGGTCTTGCGCTTGAATTTAGCAAAGAGTTGAGCGCATCTTCGACTGAGATATGAGGGTCAGCTGCAATGAGAAAGAGGTTAGAAAAAGTAGTTTCAATACACATGTTTGGCAACCATTTGTCTTTCCAAAAGTGAATGGATTTTCCATTCCCAACAGTGAAGCCTATATTGGAGTTGAAGTAGTCCTACAGCTTTATGTTGTTTAAACAAGCATTTCTGATTCCATTCCAAATTGGAGACAGATTATTATTGGATCTAAGTCTGTTCCAATTATTAGTTCCTGGGTGGATAACACAAATTTGATTCCAAATGAAAGAAAAGGAATCCATGGGTTGTCTAGTGCACCAAATCCATTTGATTAGGAGACATGCATTTCTTAATTTAAAAATGCATAAATTGAGACCTCCCTCTTCAAAAGGATGACAAATATTTTCCCAAGAAACCTGGCAAAGAGAGCGCCTCTTTGGATCACCTTTCCAGAGGAAGTTTCTGACACTTGTCTCAAGTAAGTTACATATGTTTACCGGAATTTGGAGCAAAGACATTAGGTATAAAGGCAAACTACTCAATACAGACTTAATCAAAGTGAGTCTTCCTGTATACGACAAGCAAGAGCCTTTCCATAGTGATAATTTTGTTGAGAATTTACTCACTAATGGATTCCAATCTTTGACATGCAGTCTTTTGAAGGAGAGAGGAGTACCCAAATAAGTAATAGGGAGAGAGGAAACCTGACATTTCATAAGATCTGCACAATGTTTGGTGAAGAATCTCTGGACTCCTATTCTAATCAACGAACTCTTTGAGTAGTTTATTTTAAGGCTAGATATAATCTCAAAACATCGAAGCAGTCATAGAAAGTTTAGAATTTTTATCTCATCTAAAGGAAGGAAGCAAAGGGTATCATCTGTAAATTGAAGGAGTGAGATTGTAGGGGTATCCTCATTTAATCGAAAACCAGATAGGTAACCATTGTTGATGGCTTTATCAATCATCTGCTTTAGAACTTCAGCTGCTAATACAAAAAGGAAAGGAGACAGAGGATCTCCCTATTTGACGCCCTTCTTCAGGTGAATTGGATTTGTGGGAGATCCATTTACAAGTATTGAAGTGGAGGAACCAAATCTGCAACCTGCCATCCATTTATTCCAGTTTGGTGAAAAACCCATCTGTACCATAGACATACACACACACATACATGCATACATACATTTCATACAGTGATTTCAATTCAATAATCATCACAACCAAACAAACAAGGATGGAGGACTGAAACAAAACAGAACACCGAATATACTTCTAATCTCATAGCCCTTCTGGCTCTCTTAATCCAATATTCGTCTAGTGCCCGAGAACTACAATGAGCAAGCCCCAGACATTAATATAACTGTCATCCGAGCACTACACCGAGCAAGCCACAATTATACAATTAAATAGAGGATCGGCGCCTGAGCACTACACTGAGCAAGCCCCGTCCTTAACATCAATCTCAATTATCTATATCCGACTCTTGTGTTCACACAGTTTAAAGACACCCAAGACTATCCTCCAACCTTTCACGGTCACAAAAATAATACAACATTCACATGCACACAAATATAACAATAACATATACTTTATACACTTGCATACACACATATATAATAAATAATTGATCATGCAAATATAATGCATTATAATTATAATTTAGGTATCAAACACATATATATAATAATATGCAAGTCATATACGCATAATATAAATATAATATTAACTCACAGATTTGACGCATCCTTATCCTTTGTTGAACCCAATTTCAATTACTCTTGATTGCACATCTTCAAGCTACTCGACTTAAAAGATCTAAAAGAGATTGAGCATTTTATTAAAAAAGAATCTAATAGTAGAATTCTAGGATTCCTAACTCTAGATTCCTATACAAGCAATTAATAACCCTTCTTATTCTTTAACAATATAACAAATCCTATTATATTATTATTCTAACTCGATATCACGTTTTACGAGAAAATTCTGCCAAAAATTCGGCAGCATCTCCTCTGTAAAACGGGTATCTCTCCACCAAAGTGGAGCCCATCCTGTAATAAAAATGACACTTTTATTATTTCCACAAGCTGCCGGACCTACCAATATACCCGAACTTATCAAGCATATCAATTATAGCATCAAACCAATATTATCCATATTTATACATTATTCAACTTATCGCACTATTTACATCTATATATTATACTTATTTATAGACCAAACAGTTCTCAACAGTCTAATAATCAAATATTCACGTATACAGTCTAACAGTCCTAATATCCAATTAGTTAATCCAATTATTAAATCATCACAACAACTATTATATAAACACTCTTATATTTTTATAGTTTTAATTATATATCTTTATATATATCATATCATAACAACATCTTAAAATCAAAAATACTCTTTAATTACTAATATTATATATTTATTTATTAGCTACTATTGTAATTATTATAAATAAATATCTTTCTTATTACCATAATGATTTATCTTTCTTATTACCATAATGATTTACTATTACTATTACTATCACTATTGTTAATATTATAATTACTTATATTATTCTCATTTTAATATCTTCAATTTATTCATAATAACTCACTAATTATATTAATTTCAATTTCCTATTAATTCCTATCCATTTATATCAATTATCATTATTTTACTTACATGTTATCTATTTACTTTATTTATCAAATTTATTTATTTGCCAATCATTTCTATCATTTATATTAAAATAATACCTAATCCTAATAAAAATCAATTTTACATTCATATAATAATTCACCATTTATTATATAAAATCCTCATCAACTTCCTATATTAATTATTATTTTTATTAATTTCTTTAATTATAAATATTCATATTCACCACCTAATAAATACGTTAATAACCTTAATAATTCCTAACAAATTATTATAAAATCATTTCTAACTTATTTTTATCTATTTAATACCTAAACAATCTATTTAAAGTAAACATATAGATTTTATCATTTCTAGCGCGTCTTGCAATTTTCCATTGACCGCTTTTTCACTTCGAGGATTTTTAATTTAAAAACTAAAAAGAATTAAGCAATCACACAGTTACGGAAAATACTCGTCATATTTTCTACATTTTTTAAAATTATTTTCGAGTCGATTCGGAGTGGACCCACAGCCTCTGCAGGCTGTGGGTCCCACGCTCTACCGTCTGTGGTGGCTGTTGGACCATTAGAACTTCCAGAAAGCGTCGCAAATACCCGGGGAGTCTTCACACGCTGCTCACGCGCCACCATTCTTCACACAAACGGCGGATCGAAGCCAAATGCCTCATCGGAGCCGAGATACGTTTCTCCTCCGTTCAACACCAAAAACTCCTCCTCCAAATCACGGGTTCATGGCTCTAGAGGTTTTGAGGACTGCTGGTTTCAATTTTGGGCTCAATTTCCCCTGAAAGTGACCGGAGTAGCTCATCCTGTGGAGGCCGAAGTCATCGGAGTTGTCGAGGCTAAAATCTCGCGTTTTCGGTAGTGGAAATTGGGAATACTTGTATCAATAGATTGGTGAGTTCATTAGCCTCATTTTGGTATATGGTTCATCGATGGTGGTGGCCGGAATCGCCTGTTCTTGGCCGGAGAAGGAGAGGGGTCAACAATAACGGGTTCAGAAAATGCACGGGTCATATGGGTTGTTTTTCTTTTTCTTTTCTGTTACAAATAAGTCCTCCCCCTCCCTTATTTTTCTGCCATCTAGATCCTTCTATCAATAAATAATTAATATTTTATTATTATATAATCTTTTACCCATTTTATTAATTAACTAATGATAGTTACTAAATTAACTCATAAGGAAATATTTGTGAATTGCAATACACACTTAGAACAAATGATTTATATTTTAAAAGTATTCTTAAAGAGATTTTTAATTTAAATACCACTTATAAATCATGTTATAATAATAATAATAATAATAATTATTATTATTATATATATATATATAATTAAACTTAAGTAAGGAGTTCTTATTATAAATAAAATAGTATTATTATTATTCACTTATTATTATTATTATTATATTCAATATAAATAAACTACAAGAGGGATTTTAATAAACTAGATAATCTCATCAGTAAAATACAATTTTTTTTTCAGATCTAAATTAAAACTTATACACAAAATCAATGCAAGAATAATATCGTATATTAAGTTGAATATTTAAAATACAAAACAAAGTTTTCTATTACCAAAAAAATCTAAATTCTTAATTGAAAATTTAAAACCCGAATAAAAATTTAATTTGTTAAAAATCCAAAAGATACCGGATATTACAACATAACACAACTAATTTTATACAACTAAATTAGAAGGAAAAAAAACTAAAACCCGAAGATTAAGCCACACAACCAACAATTCCACATCCATGGGAACAACAAACAATCCCAAATCAATGGGAACAATAAATGAATCCATTTTCCTAAACAAACAATTCCACATCCATGGTAGAGCCTTACTTCCCACTATGCCAACAAAAAAAAAAAAAGGAGTAATAAATAGCGATTGAATATTTGAAGGCCTCTAGCTAACCAGCTAGTACCAACTTTCCTTTTTGTTTTTTTTTTTCATTTTGTTTATGCTTTTAGTGGATATATAGTAATTTTAAATTTAAATAAATAATAGGTCAAATCTTTCTCAAAAATAAAAATAAAACTGATTTAACTTTCATTTTATGAGAAATAGAGTATCAGAAATGAATCTTTAAATAAATAATGCAATTTTTATTCAGTTATGAAAAAATAGAATATAAATGAAATGATGAAAGAATAGAAAAGGAAGGAGGAAGGTTAGGGAGGGAGAGAGAGGGATCGATAGGGAGAGGAGAGCGGGAGAGAGAGGGAGAGGAGAGTAAAACAATCAACGGTGACAATTTAAAAGAAAAGAGGTAAAGAATGAAGAATTTATGTTCTGGTTTTGTAGTGTTTGTTTAGGATTTTTTTTCTCTTTCTTTGGATGGGCTATGCACGCGATGAAGATGATTTTCTTTTGCATAGGAGATTACAACTAGTAATTTTTTTCTTTATGGGAAGACTACAACTGATAATTAATAGTGGAGGAAGTAAAAAAAATAACTTTATTTGAACAGGTGAAATATATACCTTTTTTTTTTCTTAACTAAAAAATGAGTTGTATATCATATATATGCTTTAATGGATATATAATAATTTTAAATTCAAATAAAAAATAGGTCAAATCTTTCTCAACAAAAAAATAAAAATAGATTTAACTTTCATTTCATGAGAAATAGAATATCAATCTTTCATAAAATAATGCAATTTTTAATCAGTTATAAAAAAATACAATATAAAAGAAATGATGAAAGAGTAGAAAGGAAAGGAAGAAGGGTAAGAGGAGGGGGGGGGGGGGGGTGGGGGTGAAGGGAGGGAGAGAGGAGAGTAAAACAATCAACAGGGGAGAATTTAAAAGAAAAGAGGTAAAGGAAGAAAGAATTTATGTTTTGGTTTTGTAGTGATTGTTTATGTTGGCCTTGGTGGAACCAATCCATCTTATTTTGAGCTTAATAACCTTATTTTGTGTTTAACAAAGTTTCTTAAGTGTGTAGATTGAAGATCATTGAACAAAAGGCAAAATCAAAAATGACCTCTAAATCGCACCCGCAATGGATCAATCGCCCCCGCGATTTAAGAAGCCAAAAAACATGAAATTCTCTGGAACTTAAATTGCGGGAATCACCCCCCGCGATGTGAAGGATGAAGAGATATGTTTTTAAGGCATTCACTACTTCTGTTATCGCGTCCACAATTAAGGAATCGCGCCCGCTATTCTAAGAAGCAGAAAACTCAAGAATTCTCTGATCCTTATATCACGCCCGTGATATGACAGTCACACCCGCGATTTCATGAGCCAGAGGACACGTATAAAAGGCATTTTTTTAATGAATGATATCATGCCCGCGATAAGGGAAATCGCCCCCGCGATTTCTTGGTCAATATGACCGTTAGAGGATGTTTCAAACATCGCGCCCGTGACCATGGTTTCGCGCCCGCGATTCATGGTAATCATTGACTTTTGATTCAAAATTCTTATATCCATTGGAGACATATTTAGATTTGTTTCTAACAGCTAGTTTTGGGGGTTTAAGGCTATAAATACCTCTCTTAATTGTGTTTAAGAATAGAACACACATTCTTAGATAGCCAAACTCTTGTAATTATTTTTTCTAAATTTCTTTGTAAAAAATTCATTTGTGAATTTATTGTGTGTGGGTAGTTAGAGCTCTAGAGCATTTCTTGCTTGGGTTGAGTGATCTTTCTACCTTATACAACTGCCAATCTTTGTGAGGATTGGGAAATACTTGGGTAGGTTTGGTGTTAGCCTTGTAAACACTAGGTTTGGGTTAGCTTTGGTAAACTCTAGGTTTGGAGAGAGCCTTTGAAATTCTCTTTGTAAAGGTTATGAGATAGCCTGTGAAATCTCACATTGTAAAGGTTAGAGATAGCCTGTTAAATCTCCTTGTAATCCATTTATGGTAGTGGAACCCCAAATTGTGTATTTGGGAGAAGTGGACGTAGGTCAAGAGTTAGACCGAACCACTATAAAATTCTATCTACTCTTCAAAGCAATTTTTATTTTCTATTCCGCACCAACTCACCCATCCCCCCTCTTAGGCACTTCAACTCACATGAGTGGCATTCTAGAAGCTGTAAAACTTTGTAGCACTGCGAGAAATCTTGTCCATGTAGAAGTATAGATAGACCAGAACGGGGGAGCCCCAGTCATACCCACTCATCTGATCAAAATCCCTTATAATAGGGATGAAATGCCAGCTCATGGTAGAGTTCATATCACAGACGATAGTGCTACCCAGTAAGTACAGGATGAAGACACGAGCCATCTGATCGAACCTCCAATCAAACTCTGGCATGTAGCTTGGAAGATGTCTAGATAGTGCATCAACATAGAGCTTTTTAGAGCTCTTCTGCCCAAGAACTAATGCCCAACATCCTGAAGATATACTCATTCTGGACATCACAATAAACAGAGTATATCTCTCCATCCTAGAAGATCTGCTCGCCAGCACAAGCTAATTCGTTAATGGCAGAAAAGGAAGTTGGAGACAAAGTATACTCCCCACATGGTAGCTGAAATGTGTGGGTAGTGTCAAACCATCGCTCCATCAATGCCTGCATGAAACGACAATCACATCGAGAGCTCACAGGCTCATCCACATTAT
>CANYLF010400563.1:0-12912 GCA_948193215.1 Bocquillonia castaneifolia
AAAAAATTAAATTTAAGGATTAAACTTTTATTTCGTCGTTAATTGCAATATAACAATATGTCAATAAAAAATAAAACTAAAATGAGAAAAATTAAATTGATTACTTGATGAATAAAATAATATCTTAATAGACATATATGTTCATAATAAAATTTAATTTATTTTCTATCAATATATTTCACTATTGAGAAATATATTACGTATATTTCAAGCATTTTTATGAAAAATATTCTATTAACTATGTAATTTTTATTATAAAAATATACTTAAATCACAAAATAAAATTTAAATAAAACATATTAGTATAGATTTGATGCATTGATTTAGTATATAAGAAAATATTAGTATTGCTTTAAAAAGTAATAATATAATGATAAAATAATTTTAACTTCTTAATAATATTTTGTTTTACATAAAAATATTGAATAAATATATATTCTTTAAAAAATTTAGTTTCCACTAAGTATAAAGTTGATGTTGGACAATTTCAAGGACTTAAAAAAATATTAGTCAAGGGTAAAATTAGAAGAAGGACCGTCAATGAAATAAAATTTTAAGTTGAAGGATATTAATGTTACAAAAGTCAGTTTAGGGACAATTCTATTACAGCACATAAGTTGAGGGACCGTCAAAATAATTAACTCAAGTAATGCTCAATTGTGTCATTCATGCTGCCAGCCAACAAAACAATATATAGTTGTCATTTTCATAATTACTTTACCCCTCTTGAGTTGAGGCAACAAAACAATTGTCTCAATTAAGCTGTAAATCATTTTCCTGCACATAATGCCTCTGCCGAAGTCTTGACCAATGAGAGTGTTGTTGTTTTGGGGGTAAATCAGGTTCGAATATTAAGGTCACTGTTTCCTCCACTTCTTTTAGACCTTTACAAATTGCTCATTTCTCCTTTAGCTAATGGAAAAGTAGCTGCCTTGATGGTTGGTGAGTTGACACTGGACTTCTTTCCTTTCTACTTATTAGGTATTCATATATACAAATTGATGATGTTGTACTTGTTCACGCAGCAAGGGTAACCGCTCTTACTTGTCAATGGCTTATGGGCACATGCACAGTTAATTCAGTTGACCTTTCTGATGGAACCTCATGCCAAAGCGGGGTAATTTTCTAATGTTTATTTATTTACTTATTCATTTAATTTATTTTCCTACTGTAATACAAAATGTCAATGTAATATGTTGCTAATACTGATTGATTGCCCGCTGTTTTATTTTGTTTTCTTTTGTTCCTTTATTGATGAAGGTTTTTGTAGAAAGATGCAAGTATTTAGAAGAAAGTAAATGTGTTGGAGTTTGTGTTAATACATGTAAACTTCCAACCCAGGTAAATAATCTATCTTCAACTTAAATTTAGTCTCTTCTAGTTTCTTTTTTCAATTAACTAACTTGTTGCACATTGAGTCCTATGCAAGTATTCTTTTCTTTTCTTTTTCAGTGCCCTTGACCTGACAGGCTTTGTACAATTTGATTTTCCAGACTTTCTTTAAGGATTACATGGGAGTGCCCTTACTGATGGAGCCGAACTTCACAGATTATAGTTGCCAGGTAGGTCACATACCATTTCCTTTCAACTATTCAAATCATTCTACTAATAGACGATATCATCTCCTATTAATATGAGAACATGCAAGTAGACAGTTAAAATGCTATGCATAATTATAAGCTTTAACTCTGCATGAATTTGTAATTTCATTGTCAAAGTTGATATGTGCTCAATTCAGTATCGAACAGAAAAAATATGCCTCCAATTTTATTTAAAGCCAAACTGACTATACTAGTAATCCAACATGCATATATATTATTTGTGGCAGTTCAAATTTGGGATCGCTCCACCACAAGCTGAAGACGATAGCGCACTCAAGGAACCTTGTCTTGATTCTTGTCCAATTGCAAGTCGAAGAAAGCCAGTTTTCCAAAACCTAAAACAGTGTCCGAAAACATAATTGTTTGTAGTTTAAAAAGAAATTGACCTTTTGAATCTCTTGAAATGGCATTGTGACACGTTATTAGCATATTCTATATAGCAATAGAGCCTCATCTACCTCTTCAGCATCTGGTAAGACTTTAAAAGCAGAATAATCAAACATATATGGGCTTAATGTGAGAGAGAGAGAGAACAGCTTGATAGTCTACAATTAGGGCTCTAGGCCTCGTGAATTTGATGCATCTGATATATTTGCCTCTTGCCATTAGCTTCACCATATGTTAGCAGAACCCTCTTACAAAGCTTTAAGTAAAAATACCAATTCAACTGTAAGTCTGTAACACAAGAAAACAGAGTAGTTGGTTAACTGTAAAATCGAACAAGTGTAAATAAGTTTACAAGTTCTTTACCAGTAGTCAAAACCAGAATAAGTTTACAAGTTCTTTACCAGTAGTTAAAACCAGATGAAACTCTCAAAACTCAATCGAAAGTAATTTCACAGCATCATGTTAGAAACATGCTCTTTGTAGCAGCCTGGCGAAGATAGATGGGCACATACAACTACCAATACATCCATAGCCTGCAGTTCACTATGTGAAAAGTAACACCTGGAATGAAGAATAAGTCTCACTATTTTTTAGAAATGGAAAATTGGAAAAAAAAAAAAAGATCGAAAGAATGATATTTGAAAAACTACAACAAATCCACCAAAAAAGAGTGATGGTATGACTATCTTGCTAGGAAATTTACTAATCAAAAATCTAATATTCATATGGACTAAAATGTAACAAATGTAAACTTTTCTGAGCTAACAAATTATGAAATCATACACAATTAGAACAGAACAACAAAAACATGAACCAACTCATTAAACATTAATAACCATACAAATCTCTGATCTTAGACAAAAAGTCATCAATTCGTGTGGGAAGGGTATCAACGGTCCCAACCGGATGGCCTCCGCCTCTCTCTACCCCTATCTCTAGAACTGCAAAAAAGAAACCGTAAATAAACCTAAGTCAGTGTTGAAACAACGAAAACAAGAGAGAGAGAGAGCATGACAATTGAAAGGGAACAACCTTTCCATGTTCTGACTGGTTGTCTGAGTTCTATTAGCATCTCCACTGATTGAACCACCAGAGACAAAACCAGGCACTGAGCTGGTTGTCTGAGTTCTATTAGCATCTCCACTGATAGAACCACCAGAGACAAAACCAGGCACTGAGCTGGTTGTCTGATTTCTATTCGCATCTCCACTGATTGAACCAGCAGAGACAAACCCAGGTAGTGAGCTTCTTGTCAGAGTTCCACTGATGGAACCACCAGAGACAAAACCAGGCAGAGAGCTAGTTGTCTGAGTTCTAGTTGTGTCTCCACCAATTGAGCCACCAGAGACAAACCCACTTAATGTGGGTCTCTTGTTGGTATAAACACTCGAACTTTGAGAGTTTGACGAAGCAGCAACAAAACTACTTTTGAACTGAGCCATTACCCCCGTTCTTACAGAGTTAATTGCAGCACATCGACTTGGAACAGCCTGAGATGAAGTACTATTGGATTCTGGATTATAGCCGATACCAAGACCAAAATCCACTCCACGCACACCTCGCCCACCTCCAGACTTCCCCCTTCCCTTTTTCCCACCTGCACGTGCAAATGGAGTGGGAGGTTTAATAATCCATTAAGAGTTGGGTTGAAGAAAAAGTCCCATAGAACAAGCTATATACTATACTAAACATTTTCTTTCCCTAACGAGAACTCAATAAAAAAATTGCAGAGACAAAATTCAGGTCACACAGTTTTCCCAGGCAAAAACAATCCCCTGATAAATTTTTTTCTGAATAAGATAGAAAATATGCTGCCATCAACCAGAAACCAACTAAATAAATTGCAAGTGCACCAGATACCTTGAGCACATAAAATGCAAAACAACAGAAATCCATACCTCCTTTTCTTGAATCACGTTTGGACCTGAATCTCCCATCCTAAAGATTTACAGGGTAAATGTCACTCGAATGTTATATATATGACAATTAACAGAGGATAAGTACCAAACTAAGCATTTGTACTTTTCTTTTGTTAAAATAAAAAATTAGAATATACATGCAGAATTGAAATGCATGCCAAGAAACACAAGTAGAATAGCACAATCATTATTAATGTAAGAATACCACAGAAAACCTAAAAATCAACAGTGCTTGAAGCTCTAATGCTCTAAAACCATTTATCAAGTTAATTCCTACTTTTTAGCTTTTATATGCTACTGAGGCTGTCTGCTTAAATTTTTCCACGAATGACACTTAGGGGGTCTAGTCACTTTTACATTCTAGGTAGCCTGTGAGGAGGCCTCCGTTTATTGGCAACTGATAAGCTACACCATGAAAATCAACGAGATCTTGGAAATACAAAAATGACTCGGCACAAGGTCATGTATATTTTTTATTGTAATAAACAGCGAAGAGACGGGCAAGCGTTAATCCTATTTCTTTTTACCTTTTGGCTATGATGTAAATATTTTTCTTTTACCTCATATTTGGAGCACAGAAGGCAGTGCGCCCCAAATGTCTAATGCATGGATAGTTATACAGTCATCAGTTAAACAACATCATGCTTGAGATCAAATGATTTTTCAACTGAATTTCCATTTCTAACATGTTGCTATAAGATTAATACCAACTCTACTCAATTCATTAAAGTGAAAACCACCGAAAGGACAACAATAATGCATATAAAACAATTTTGAAAGGAAACATTTATAAGAGAAAATGCAGAAAAGAAGTTACCTTCATAGCGAGATCCATAAGTTCCATAGGGACATTTTGACCAGCAGCTATCAAACTGTTAACTAATTCACCAGCAAATCGTGCTTCTTTCTGTGTAACAAGAGTGTATGCAGTCCCATCTTTGTCACCAGCACGACCTGTCCGACCAATACGATGCACATGCATGTCCATGTCTCTTGCAATATCAAAATTAACCACCGACTTAAGTGATTTGATGTCAAGTCCACGAGCAGCTACATCAGTTGCAATCAGAACATGATATACACCAGATTTAAATTTTTGCAAAATCTCCATTCGTGAAGCTTGGTCTTTGTCACCATGAAGAGCTGCAACTTTAAACCCCTGCTGAGCCAATTGCGACTCAATTTCATCAACTGTAGCTTTTTTAGAACTAAAAACCAAAACATCACCATCATCAATCATTCCAGGAAGTTTTTCAAGAAGCCAAGGCAATTTCTCAGCATCAGAAGGAATTACTTGAACAACCTGAGTAATATCTTCATTGGCCATTCCAACCTCTCCCACTGTAACTCTTATGGGATCAGTGAGAACCTCCCTAGCTAACTTTTCAACTTTACGAGGCATTGTTGCTGAAAAAAGTAAGGTCTGGCGATCGGGCCGAATCTGACCAACAATAGATCTTATTTGTGGTTCAAATCCTAAGTCAAACATTCGATCAGCCTCATCCAGTACCAAGTAAGTTGCTTTCAACATATTAAGTGCTTTCATCTTTAACATGTCTATCAATCTTCCTGGGGTGGCAACAACAATATCACATCCTGCCTTAAGTTCTTTAAATTGTTCAAGCTTAGACATCCCACCATAAACAGCAGAAACACGTATCCCATTCGATTTAGAAAATTTCTTAGCTTCCAAATAAATTTGATGTGCTAATTCCCTAGTGGGTGCACAAATCACCCCAATAGGACCCTCTTCTTTCTGAAGTTCAGGCTGATCCAAAATATGTACAATCATAGGAAGAACAAAAGCAGCAGTTTTACCGGAACCGGTTTTAGCTATCCCAATAATATCTCTCCCAGAAAGCACAATAGGCAAAGCTTGACACTGTATCGAAGTAGGCTTTTCGTAGCCTTGTTTTGCAATAGCATTCATCAATTGCATCGAAAAACTACAGTCCTCAAACGTCTTAATCGGCCTAGGTACATCAAAACCCGAAACACGAATAGCCAAACTTTTGCGGTACTCAGAAACATCCTGCTCACTCATCCCTGAATAATTAGAAAGGTAAAAAAAAAAAAATCATAAGCACAAGGCAGAAGACAGAATAAAGAACGCTGCAACAAGTGAATTACTATAATTTTATACCTGAAATGGAGAGTTTCTCTTCATAAAAGTCCTTATTAAAGGGTTCATAATCAATCAAAGTATGATCAAGAGCAGGAATAGGCTCGATCTTTTTCTTATCAACAACAATAGGATTATCATCAGAATCATACTCTAACATTCCAGCATCCACAGCTTTGGCAGCAGCGTAAACCTCTTCATCAGAATCATAACCAGCGCGTAAAGCATCAGCTGCTAACGCTAGCCCAACATCTTTCTTTGCTTTCAAATAACTATCCATGGGATCATCGTCATCATCCATGTCATCTCTGTACTTATCCGCCTTCTCCTTCGCCTTTGGAGGCGGGGCCGCCTTCATTTCCTCGTGTATGCCTTCCATGAAGGCGTCCAGAGGGTCAATTTCGTCATTCTCTTCTTGTCCGTTTTGAGGTATACTTGTTTCCTTACCGTTATCGTTTTCTTCGTAATCGATATTGTCAAGGTCTGTGTCTTCGTAATTGTCGTGGTTATGGCGCGTCGACGGCGGCACGTAGATCCGTTGTGGCGGTTGAGATTGCTCGAAATTGTAAGTCTTTTGCCGGTTAATTCCGAATCCTTCGAATCCGAATTTTCGCTTAGACATTGCTTATCGGATCAAGTTAATAGGGTAAAACCCTAATTGGATTTTCAGACAGGTTTTAGCTTTCCTTGGTTCGTTTGTCTTGCTACAGAGAGAGAGAGATAGGAACTCGATGTAGTGAAAGAATCAGTTTGAGGCTACAAATGGGCTTGTGGGTCGAGGCCTGGATTTTGACGGCTGAATCCAGTTTATGGCCTCAAAGTTAGTTTTTTTTTTTTTTTCAGGTGACTGGCCTCAAAAGTTTTGAAGATCCTCTATATGTGGAATTGCTTATATATGTATGTTCACAGTTATCTATATGATAAATTTATTTAAGCAAAATACATAATTTTAAACTTTTATGTTTTGACTCTTTATAATTATGACATTTTACTTTTACCTATTTCGCCTGTAACCTTATTATTTATAACCTATCCCACACATAAACTTTCATATATAATCTTTCACTTATATATTTTTATTTACGACCTGTTTAACACTTAAACTATTTAAATTAGTAATTAAATCACACTTATTGATTTATCATGAAAATATGTTATAAATAAAAGTTAATAGGTGAAATAGGTTATAAATAAAAGTTCATAGCTGAAATAGGTAAAAATAAAAGATCATAGATGTTAAGGGTTAAAACGTACAAGTTCATAGGTGAAATTATGTATTTGGCCATAAATTTATCTCAATTGAACCATCTTTGTGATAAGTGAGACATAGAGATAATCATTGGTGAACCGTAATCCATTCTGAAAACGATTCCATTTTTTTTATGGTGAAAAATAATTCCATTTTAAGCTCCAACTAAGAATGGGAAGTTGGCAGTATGGGATGCCTATTTCCATCCTCGTTGATAAAATAGAGACGAAGTAATCTTCATATTCCTGCTCGGGAATTTCTTAGCTAAATCGGTCCAGGTATCTTCTATAGATCCGGTTAATAAAAAGCTCTCACGTATTTATAATCAAACCATCATACTACATTTTTTAACTTTAAAAAAAGAAGAAGAAGAATGAAAATTAAAAGTACATGACAGTTTTTTATTGCCCGGATCCATAAAAAAATATATGAACCCGGTCTAGGTAAGAATTTCCCTCCATATCTTTGGAAATTCCCATTTCATGAGATTCTCATTTTCTATTTAATTTTTGTATAGTATTTTATTAGCAAACTTTAAATTAGTACTTCCAAAATTATTTATTTATTATCTTCTTCAAATTATATTTCTTTTTATTATTGTTGATTTCTTAAATATTTATTATTATTTAACTATGAAATTATATGTATATGTTAAAAATGATATTTTTAATAATAATAATAATAATGTTAAATATTTAAATATAACCTGTGAAAAAAATCAGTAAATTTGGTTTTAATAAAATATATAATCTGAAGAACCGTAGATAGTTAAGTTAGCTGATCTAAGTGTTATTATATAATTAATTACAGTTTAATTAAATAAAATTAATTTATATGAATGTATTTATTAAAAATAATACTCCATCTGTTTCAAAATATCAGTCTTTTAAGGTTATGCACATGGATTAAGTGAGCTATTAATTAGTGTAGATTTTAGGAAAAAAAAGGATTAAAATAACTAAGTTGCCTTTTTATAGGTATTTGTAATTTTATTTTTATATGTTATGTACAATAGTAATAAATAATAAAGTATAGGGATAAAAGTGAAAAAAGAGTATTTAATGTTGCACTGGTATTTAAAAGCGACAGATATTTTAAAACAAATTAAATTTTCTAAAAAGACTTGTATTTTGAAACGGATGGAGTGACATTTTACTGTATAATTTTATATATTTACGAATAGAATTTTTTTTTTTTTTTGATAGGTGTTGCCTATAGTGGTATCCTAGGCCCCGTTTCACGGTTGCCTAGACTAATCCACTGCCGAGGTGCTGGCGCCCAGCATTTAATCCTCTCCCAACGGGGGTGAGGCTCGAACCCGAGACCTCACTGAGAGAACACCCTTGATACCAATGGCTTTGCCAGTTGGTCCAACGCCCCGTTGATTACGCATAGAAAATTGTGTGTGTGTGTGGGGGGGGGGGGGGGGTGAATACCATTCTTCAAGGGATTGGATATGGGGAGCTCGGTAGGGGGAGAGTAGTTCTGCCTCATCTTTGCATATGGAAAATAAATTTCATTCATCCATATGCTCTTGGAATAAATAGATAGAGAATCAACACCTATTTGGAGTAGGTTTCATAGAAAATGAAGAATTTCCGCTTCATTGTCATCCTCAACTGAAAAAAAAGGGTCCAATTTGAGAGGAAAATAAGAAGAAGAATACTAACAGGCTATCAAATATTTGAAAGTTTGATGTTGAAAATTATTTACAGTATCCCACGTGTTTATGAGGCACATGACATACATATACATCTCATTTCTATACCTTAATGCGTGACTCAATAAAATTTCATGTAAGTGATTTTTCGAAAGTTGAAACTAAACTTATGGTCATGTCAACTTCTATAGTTTTAATAAAAGATTATGATGCATGGATATTGAGACGAACCAACACTATTGGTAGTGATTAGAAATGCCAACAATGGATTAGGATACGTTCAACATAAGATAAATTGATTAACCCAATCAAATTTAATAAACCCTCTATCTATAAAAAGATAGCAACCTTACCAATATTTTTGATTTCTTTTAACCCAAAATCTAACTTGAAATTTGCAATTTATTAATGGAACTAGCAAGCTTAGTAATTAACCACTAAACCCTCTAATTATAAAAAGATGAATGCTTAAACAACTTATGAACTAACAAGTTAATAAATTATTTAAGGTAGAATTGAATAAACTAACACATAGTTTAATTCAAGGAATCAATAAGAAACACCTTAATGATAATAGGCAACGCCTAGGGTTTTGATAACAATCAAAAATGAAATTTTATTAATTGAACTTATGCATTTCGACCAGCCCTTATGAATCTTTATATAGGGCTCAAACAAAGTAATTCTAATCCTAAACAAATAAGAAAATTCGGCCAAACAAGCTTGGCTTGGAAGAAAAGCAAATAACAATAGAAATCCTAATCCTAGTTGGAAAACTAAAACTGGCATAGTACAACTCTGAAATGGCTTCCCAATTCTGACCCCCTTAGTGACCTCAAATGAAAATTCTTAAAACATATGAATTGTATATCTTGAAGTCCTCTTTTCGTGGTAATTTGAATCGCATCAATCCAAGTTATGCAGCAAAAGTTATGATCTGAACAAGCTGTTGTGCCTAGGAAATCCAATTTTAGCTACCTAATTGGATTTGGAATTATGGATAAGTAGCCAACCATTAGGATTAGAGTTAGGGTTTCGACCCTTGACCATTGACTTGGTCTTCTGTTGACCTTCCTTGACCTTTGACCTTTGACCATTGGGTTGACTTTGACTTTTTGACTTGTTGACTTTCTTAGCTTGGATCATATCATTCCCCTCTTCTTGGAAAATGATTCAACCTTGAATCATTCTATATAGATTCGTTGGAGAGAATCCATGCATATAAGAAACTATTACTACTCCTTTATTCATAAAAACACAACCTCTAGTCTTGTAGAAGTTGAGTATTATGAACAATACATAAGCAAAACAGATTTGATTCACATCTACCACTAAAAATTGTAACACAAAGAAATAATGAGAACCAAGATAATCAAATCGAAACTCACGAAGAATGACAAACTCCACGTGATCAATATGTAAAACCAACTCATCTTGCACATTATCGACACAAGTCTATTGAATAAACACATCTTTAATTAGCGAAACAAAATCAACTACCATTGCATCTTTATGCGGAATAACCATATCAACAATTGGTAGATTAGCAGCATCAATCAATCCTTCAATTGACGAATTAGCATCATAAAAAATGACATCTCCATGAGGAATGGAAACATCAACCAAATCATCCTCATGCACCAAATCATCAACCACATCAACAATACAATCTTCAACCACATCAACAATAGAACCATCAACCATATTAACAATAGAATCATTATCCATTGTATTCCCATATGAAATAGGAATATATTTAAAGTGTGAGATTGAATTTACAACTAATTCATCCTCTTGTTCAAGGACTGAACTTGGTGGAAATTCATCATCACAACCCAACAATTTACCTTCCTTGGGGTAACAAATAATAGATTCATTATCAAATTCAAGTTCAACACAATCTTCACAGGGATTTGATATTGTCGATTCAGCCATATGCTCATCTTTAATTTCAGACTCTTCTAGTTTCACAAATTGAGCTAAAAATTCCAAAATATCACCCCAAATATTTTATAGTTTTACCTCATGACACTTAGAATTTAGGCTTAGAATTTGTAGGGTTATAAAAATTCCTTTGTGCCCTTTCATACTCATCCTCTAATTTAGATTTCCAACGTTTTGAATCAAAAGACAAAATGATTGTGAACAACAAACTATGAAATAAACTTGTGAACAAGACAAGCTTAGACAATCAAAAATAATTATCCACAAAGAAATTGCAGACAACAATTGAATAATTAGACT
Source organism: Bocquillonia castaneifolia (assembly GCA_948193215.1). NCBI lineage: Eukaryota > Viridiplantae > Streptophyta > Magnoliopsida > Malpighiales > Euphorbiaceae > Bocquillonia > Bocquillonia castaneifolia. The sequence continues at coordinate 11,183 of CANYLF010400563.1, forward strand.
ACTGAATTTTTTTTATATAGACACTTGAAATTTACTGCCAAACATACAAACACAAGCCACGGAATCAACAATTAACAATCCGAAGCACAACTCAAAAAGAACAATGCGGACAGCCTTGTAACAAGCACAAAGTGGATAGAATTTTTAGATGAAAAGAAGACAGATTCTTAATTGAAAAATAAACGAATTGAATTTAATAACAACTTACGGATTTAGTCCATGCAAATTGCTTATTATCTTCAATTTAACACAGACTTTCAAGTAAAGTTCTGATACCAATTGATATGAACCAACACTATTGGTAGTGATTAGAAACGCCAATAATGGATTGGGACATGTTCAAACACAAGATAAATTGATTACCCTAATCAAACATGATAAACCCTCTATCTATAAAGAGATAGCAACCTTACCAATATTGTTGATTTCGTTTAACCCAAGATCTAACTTGAAATTTACAATTTATTAATGGAACTAGCAAGCTTAGCAATTAACCACTAACTCTAATTATAAAAAGATGAATGCTCAAACAACCTATGAACTAACAAGTTAATAGATTATTTAAGGTAGAATTGAATAAACTAACACATAGTTTAATTCAAGAAATCAATAAGGAACACCTAAATGATAATAGGCAACGCCTAGGGTTTTGATAATAATCAAAAATGAAATTTTATTAATTGAACTTATGAATTTCGACCAGCCCTTATGGATCTTTATATAGGGCTCAAACAAAGTAATTCTAATCCTAAACAAATAAGAAAATTCAGCCAAACAAGCTTCGCTTGAAAGAAAAGCAAATAACAATATAAATCCTGATCCTAGTTGGAAAACTAAAACTGGCTGATTACAACTATGAAATGGTGTCCCAATTCCGACTGCCTTAGAGACCTCAAATGAAAATTCTTAAAACATATGAATTGTATATCTTGAAGTCCTATTTCTATGGCAATTTGAATCGTATCAATCCGAGTTATGTAACAAAAGTTATGAGCCAAACAAGCTGCTGTGCTCAGGAAATCCGATTTTAGCTTCTTAATTGGATTTGGAATTATGAATAAGTAGCCAATCCTTAGGATTAGGGTTAGGGTTTCAACCCTTGACCATTGACTTGGTCTTGAGTTGACCTTCCTTACCTTTGACCTTTGACCATTGGGTTGACTTTGACTTTTTGACTTGTTGACTTTCTTGGCTTGGATCATATTAGATACGGATACGGCGACACAGATACAATAAAATACGGACACGGGATACGTAAATTTTTAAAAAATATAGATACAATGCGTGAATGATACATTTACATATATGATATAAAAAGTTAAAATATAAACTTAATTTTCATATATTTAATGGTAAAATTAATAAAAAAAATAACATAATAAAATATCATATGCATTAAATTAATATAACGATAATTAAAAAAGATATGGCATTAAAAGTAACAAAACATTTAAAATTTATTAAAGTAAAATTTTATCATCTAAATTTGTAAATAATCAAAATGCTTAATATAGTTTAAGAAGAAGAAAATACAAATGTTTAGTAATAAAAACATTTGACTACAGAGAGTAGAAACATAAATTAATGAAAAATAACTAATTGTTAGTCTTGATATTTTATTGTTTACCCTCTTCTATTATAACTTTTCTTTTATTTTTAATTTAAAAAGTTTTTTAATAAAATTAAAAATTGTTTATATACTTGACACGGATAAAATATGTGTCAGATAC
>CANYLF010400693.1:0-11745 GCA_948193215.1 Bocquillonia castaneifolia
GAGCGTGTCGGCGTCTGCTGTAATACCCGTATTTTCCATAATTATTAATTTCTAATTCGGGAATTGATTTATTAAGCTTTAATCTCTCAAAATTAAAAATAATAGCTACAATTGTCCATTTGAGATAAAATTTGGTTTGAAGGTGTAAAATATATTCCCGAGCTTGCTATAAAAATTTAGGATTAAACCGAGTTAAGGAAAAATTTTAATTAAAGAAAAGGACTTAAATGTAAAGCCTAAAAACTTCATTATATATATATCCTATATTCTGCCAAAGGCAGAATTGAAAGCAAAACTTCCCTAAAAAACAACATGTTGAACCCCTGAATTCTCTCAGACGGCTACAGTAGTACCAGAACCATCTTCATCATCGTTCTTCCCCGTTCGGCCACCGTTTGTAGCAATCTTGGTGTCGGTTTGAAGCTTGTGTTCTCCTCTTTCTTTTGGTATAAGAAATTTCAGAAACCATTACATATCGATGGAGAAATGAGCTTCAAAAGTTCCGGCCAAGGGGGTTTCAACCGTCCATGATGATCCAGCCATTTTCAATGACAACCAACACCACCAACAAGTAGATCGGCAGGAATAGAAGGGAAAGGACCCAAACTGTGATCAAAACAGTCAACGGAGGGGGAGAAATGAAGTTGGTTGGCGTTGAGGGTTTCCTCATCTATTTTGGATTGTTCAGCCACCTGGGGGAACTGAAGCTGTGCGTGAGGTAGGGGAATGGCTTCTTGGTGTTGTGTCGGCCAGATCTGGAGCTGATGGGGCCCAATCGCTGCTACCAGCGGCGGAGCATGAAGCTCACGTGCAGTCACTGGCGGTGGCTGTGGGCCCCACTTTGGTGACGGTCAGACATATTTTTAAAAATTCTCAAATATTATTTCGGACAACTTTAATAAATGATCGATAGGCTAATTATGTACAGTTTTTAAATTAAAAATCCTGGAAGCAAAATAGCGATTTATGGAAATTCTTGATTTACTTGTTACACGTCTAATTTGTTTGTTTAGATGTTTTATATGTTATAAGTATGTTGTATATGTTATAATTAACTTGAATTAAGATTGAATTGGATGAATTTAATTATCGGATTAATAAATTGGATATTAGGACTATTAGACCGTATAACGAAATGTTGAATTTCTCGGACTGATAAGGACTGTTACGGACTATTTTGGGACTTTGAATAAGTATAATTGATAGATAATAAATGGTGTGATAAGTTCAATAATGAATAAATATAAATGATTTTGGTTGATGCTATAATTGATATGTTTAGTAAGTCCGCGTATTTTGGTAGGCCCGCCAGTTGGTGGTGATTATAGAAGTGTTATTTCTATGCAGGATGGGCTCCACTTTGATGAAGAGATGTCCGTTTTACAGAGGAGGTTCTGTCAAATTTTTGGTAGAATTTTCTCGTAAAACGTGATGTCGAGTTAGGATTTCGTTATTGTTAATATGTTAGGATAATATGGATAATATATTTAATAGAAATTCTTTTGTTAAGAATCTAGAATTCTTTAAGTCATAGGGAATTTCTATATTATTCTAAATTTATTTTATTTATATTCTGTAGAGGGTTCCTGAGGCCGAGGAGGGCCGAATTCTTCCGGAGCGCAAAGAGGCGCACACTCGAACTGTGAGTCAATTTCATATTTATGATTTGCTGTTAAAATGCATGTTATTATATCATTCATATTACATTGTATATTTATTAATTAGTTATAATAGATATATTATTTATATATACATATATATACATATGATATGAATATTTTTTATACATGAATAAATGCATATATTATGTATATATATTCTATGAATTGTTTGTAATGTGCTGGATGGAGGATGGATGTGAAACAAGCTACCTGGTAGGTGTCACCAGGCTGTGTACACACAGGAGTCAGGTATGTGGATATTAATCATGATTTTAAGGACGGGGCATGCTCGAGAAAACTCGGGCGCCGATCCTATTTATTGTTGATGGTGGCATGCTCGAGAATACTCGGGCGACTGTACTATTACTTTCCAGGGCATGCTCAAGTAGCTCAGGCGCCAGATATTGATTTTGGAATAAGAGACCGATCTTGGATTCAAGTGATATTAATTATTTTGGGTTTAGAGGGGAATTAGGTGTTCTGCTTCATTCCACCTTCCTTGGTTGTTTATTATGTTTGATTCATTCATTTTCACTTCCGCTTGTATATATATATATATTTATTGCTATATGCTTCATCACATATAGGTTGCTTTTCATAAATATGATATTGATTCACTCAGTGAGGTCTGACTCCCCTTAAACTAAATTTTTTCAAGATTCTATTCAGACCTCACCTGTCAGGTCTCTTCGCCGGACTTCTTCTTCTCCGACCATTTTATGAAGGTTCTTATTTTATGTTTATCTAATGTATTATTCTAGAAGCTGCAGTAGTAGTTTGTTTGTATTAGGATGTTCTGTTTATGATGATGCTGGTCATGTATCTTATTAATATTTATGATGATATTTCCCCTGGATGGTTTGGATGTTATTTGGATGATTGTAGCTTGATAGGCTCCAGCAATTAAGCTAGTTAATTTATGGTTATGCATGAATATTACTATGGATTTCTATGATAGTATTGAATAGGTTTATGATTATTTTATGATAAACCAGAATATGTAATTCTGGTAGATTATATATATGGAGATGTTTATCAAATGTTTATCAGGTTTAGGCAAGCCATGGGTTCTGGTAGCGCATAGCTTTCTCATTTCCTGGCGCGGGTCACGTAACCCGGGTTTAGGTCTTAACAAAGTTGGTATCAGAGCTTATGGTTTTATTTTATGCATATTCTATTTCCTTAGAGTGTTAGAGTCTTTCTTGAAACTACTGCAGCATAGGATCCTTTATTGTTTTTGTTAAGTCTTCCTTGTATCTAGAATTCAACGTACCGTTATGACTTTTGTTTGTTGCTAAAGTTTACATGTTTCATTTCTGAATGTAGCCTCGATGATGACATAGAAATTTACAGAAACCAGTGGAGGAACCAGAGGAGGATGCTGCTTCAGAGCAGGGAGAAGTTTCTGAAAAAGAAGAAGTCCCTCCACTGCCTCGACGCAGAGACAGACCAAGAAACTAGAGGGGACGCCAACGCGTCCATGGTGAACAGCCACCACAACCGCCGCCATAGGGTCTTAGAGGTATTGATCAGGCTACTGTGGAGGCTATGGCTAGGGGTATAGCCCAGGTGTTTTAGTAACCCAGACAGGTTTCAGACCTCGAAACAGTCAGCCTGTTTGCCTGTTCTTTCAGGGTACCTTTTGACGGGTCAGGGGATCCTTTAGACTTCCTGAATGTAATCCAAAATCGAGTGTCTTTTGCTGTAAATGATTCACAGATGGTTTGTATGGTTGAGACATGCATGGAGCAGGAGGCTTATGATTGGTTTTTAGCTGCTATCAAACCGACTATAGACACTATCACTTAGGCTGAATTTGAAGAGAGGTTTCAGCAGCATTACATGCATATGTCTTATTAGATGAGGAGAAGGGTCTAGTTGATGACCATTTCTAGGAGAGAGAATGAATCTGTCTCTGAATACACCAACAGGTTCAGTAGACTGTTGAGATTTACTAGTACTATGATTCAGGAGAAAGCACAGATGGTGCATTTATATGCTGCTTGTTTAGGACCTGCATATGCTAGTATGAAAACCGAGGGGCAGACCTTGGATTTGGTTTATGTAGAAGTTATGTCTATAGAGGAAAGACTTCAGAGGCACCGTGTAGTGCCTGGATCTGCTGGTGCTGGTAGTTTCCGATCTAGAGGACAGACTAGTGGGTATGCTGGAGGACAGTATGCCATGGGTATGCAGCAGTCACAGGGGACCTTTCAGATTGGTTCTGGTGGACAGTTTGGGTATGGCCAGATAGGGATATCTCAGTGGATTCCTACTGCTTCTCGCAAGCATGGCAGAGGTGGTCAGGGTAGTTCACTATTCAGGGCTGACAATGGTAGTAGTCGATAAAGTATGGGATATAGTAGGGCCAGATACAGTAGCTCTAGTTCTGGCCCCAGTTCTTGCTAGAATTATGGCAGAGTTCATCAGGGACCATGTCACTTAGCTTAGAATGCATGTTACAGATGTGGGCAGCCAGGACATTATGTGAGGAATTGTCCATTCTATCCTTCTCTGGGTCAGACTCAATTCCACCTAGCTTCTTCAGCCACCAGTTTAGCCATGACCCTAGTACCCGACCCCTTTTCAGTCAGGACCTTATCAGGCAGGCCCTTCTCAAGGTGGATTTCATATGACAGCAGCAGGCTAAGGGTATGGAGGTAGAAATGGTGGAAGATTTGGTGGTAGGATTAATGGTAGAAGAACAGGTCAAGCTTCTACTTCACAGCAGCCTAGTGTAGGCCAGGCCAGGGTGTTTACTCTCACACCACAGGAAGCGCAGACTTCAAATGCAATTGTTGTAGGTACTATATCAGTATGTTATGCTGAAGCCTTTACCTTGTTTGACCCTGGTGCAATGCATTCTTTTATTTCTCCTTCTTTTGCATCGAGAACTGGGTGTAAATGAACTAGATGTTAACTCTGTTATCAGTGGCCACTCCTTTGAGTGAAGCTCTAGTCAGTGACATTGTTTTTCCATTATTCCCTGTGAGAATTGAAGACAGAGAAATGATAGCAAATTTGATATTACTGAATGTGATGGACTTTGATGTAATCCTACGAATGGACTGGTTATCCCAGCATTATACTACCTTGGGTTGCAGAAAGAAGGAAGTGATATTCAGAATGCCTAGAGATGAAGAATTTAAGTTCAGAGTTGAGAAATGTGTGATGCCTCAGAACTTGATTTCTGCAATTATAGCTAAGAAGTTGCTTAGGCGAGGATGTTAGGAATTTTTGGCAGTTGTCAGAGATACAACCCTGGAAGCAGATGATGTGAGTGATGTGCCAGTAGTATGTGAATCTCCAGATGTGTTTCCAGAAGAGTTGCCAGGATTGCCACCTGACAGGGAGATTGAATTCTACATTGATGTGATTTTTGGAACCGCTCCCATTTCTATACCACCATATAAAATGGCTCCAGCGGAGTTGAAAGAGCAGTTACAGGAGTTACTTGACAAGGGTTTCATCAGACCCAGTATTTCTCCTTGGGGTGCACCTGTTTTGTTTGTGAAGAAGAAGGACAGTACACTTCGACTCTGTATTGATTACAGAGAGTTGAACAAGGTGACAATTAAGAACAAATATCCACTTCCCCGAATAGATGACTTATTTAATCAGCTGCAAGGTGCACAATGTTTCTCTAAGATTGATTTAAGATCGGGTTATCATCAGTTAAGGATTAGAGGAAATGATATTCCTAAGACTACACTCCGGACTAGATATGGTCACTATGAGTTTCTGGTTATGTCATTTGGGTTGACTAATGCTCTAGCAGCCTTTATGGACTTGATGAACAGAGTATTCAGACCATTTCTAGATCGGTTTGTAATTATTTTTATTGATGATATCCTGGTGTATTCTAGAAGTGTAGAAGAGCATGAAAAACATTTGAGGATGGTGTTGGAGACTTTGAGAAGGGAGCAGTTGAATGCCAAATTCTCTAAATGTGAATTTTGGCTGGACAGTGTAGCTTTCTTGGGGCACGTGGTGTCCAAGGAAGAAATTCAGGTTGATCCAAAGAAGATTAAAGTGGTATTGGATTGGCCTAGACCAACCACAGTCACAGAGATTAGAAGTTTTCTAGGTTTGGTAGGTTACTATCGGAGATTTGTGCAAGACTTTTCTCAAATAGCAGACCATTAACACGGTTAACTCAGAAGAATGTCAGATTTGAATGGGATGAAGCTTGTGAGAACAGCTTTCAGTTGCTAAAGGAAAGGTTGACTACAACACCTATGTTGACCTTGCCTTCAGGGACTGATGGCTTTACTGTGTACTGTGATGCTTCAAGAGTGGGTTTAGGGTGTGTGTTGATACAGAATGGGCGTGTAATGTCCTATCCTTCTAGACAGTTGAAGAATCATGAGAGGAATTAACCTACCCACGATTTGGAATTAGCAGCTGTTGTGTCTACTTTGAAGATTTGGAGGCACTATCTCTATGGTGTACCCTGTGAAATATATACTGATCATAAAAGCCTAAAGCATATATTTCAACAAAGTAACCTGAATATGAGGCAGACCCGATGGTTGGAGTTGTTGAAGGATTATGATTATTCAATCATGTATCATTTTGGAAAGGCAAATGTTGTGGCAGACGCTTTGAGCAAAAAGTCAGCTGGAAGTCTTGCTCATATCAGTGTAGGAAGGAGACCTCTGTATAGGGAAATTGATCAACTATTTAATCAAGGATTGTAATTGTGGGTGAATAAATATGGATGTTTGATAACACAATTCAGAATAAGTTCTGTGTTTCTGGATAAGGTGAAGGCAGCTCAGTCGCAGGATCCAGAGTTACAGAAGATTCTATACCAGGTGTAATAAGGCACAACATAAGAGTTTAGGGTAGATGGTGAATGTATTTTGAGGATGGGCACTAGGGTATGTGTACCTAAGGTTGACAACCTACAGAAGGAGATTATGGAAGAAGCTCACCATACAACTTACAGTGTTCATCCAGGTGCAACTAAAATATACCATAATCTGAAAAGCATATACTGGTGGAGTGGGATGAAGAAGGATATAGCAGATTTTGTGTCCAGATGAATGACTTATCAGAAGGTGAAGTTAGAGCACCAGAGACTTTATGGACTGTTACAGCCATTACCCATTCCTGAATGAAAGTGGGACTTGATCATGATGGACTTTGTAACCGGGTTACCCTGTACCCGGAGTGGGTATGACTCAATCTGGGTGATTGTTGATAGATTGACTAAGTCAGCTCACTTTATACCTGTAAAGAAGAACTACACCATGCAAAAACTAATTGAATTGTATATTTCTAAAATAGTACATCTGCATGGAGTTCCAGAGTCCATTATGTCACATAGAGATTTGAGTTTCACCTCTATGTTTTGGAGAGAGCTGTTGTCAGCTTTGAGAACCGGACTAGATTTTAGCACAATTTTTCACCCTCAGACTGATGGGCAGTCTGAGAGAACTATTCAGACTTTGGAGGATATGCTACGTATGTGTGCTATGCATTTTGGTGGCTATTGGGATTTGAACATTCTATTGATTGAATTTGCTTATAATAACAGCTATCATGCCAGCATTGAAATGGCACCATTTGAAGCATTGTATGGCAAGATATGCAGATCCCTGTTGTGTTGGCATATTGGTGAAAGGTAACTTTTTGGACCTGAATTGGTTCAGATTACTTCTGAAAGGGTTCCATTGATACAACAAAGGTTGAAGACAACTTTTAGCCAACAGAAGAGTTATGCAGATCCTAAAAGAAAGGATATTTCTTTTGATGTGGGTGATTGGGTATTTTTGAAGGTGTCACCCATGAAGGGTGTGATAAGATTTGGTAAGAAGGGTAAGCCGGTGCCTAGATATGTGGGACCATATGAAATCAAGACTAGAGTTGGTGATGTGGCCTACAGATTGGGCTTGCCACCAGAGTTATCTAGAATTCATCCGGTCTTTCATTTATACCAGTGGCCGTGATTGATCACCATGTGAGATAGTTACGACCCAAGTCAATCCCGATGGTGAAAGTAGTGTGGAGGAACCATTCTGTTGAAGATTGCACTTGGGAACTGGAGCAGGACATGAGGAAGCAGTTTCCCCATTTGTTTCCACAATGATATATGTTTCTAAATTTGAGGAAAAATTTGTCTTAAGGTGGGGAGAATGTAATACCCGTAATTTCCCGGTTTAATTAATTTAATTCGGGAATTAATTAATTAAGCTTTATTCTTTAAAAATTTAAATTGGTAGTTATGGATGTCAGTTTAAGCTAAAATTTTATTTGAATGCATTAAATATGTTTCCGAACTTATGATAAAAATTTGGATAAAAACTGAGTTAAGAATAGAAACTAGTTTGAGAAAAGGACTTAGTTGCAAACTGAAAAAGTATGTGTTATATCCACATATGGTCTGCTAGACTTAATTGAACGAGAGACATTCAAGAGAAATATCTGCAATAGTACCCATATTCTCTCTGCGTAGCTACAGTAACCCCGACCCTTTTCTCGTCATCGTTCTCCTTGCTCAGGCCATCTCCGGCGGCAAGCTATGTACCAAATTGAAGATCTTCCAAAGATGAACCTAACCATACCAGCAAACCCCATTTTTATCACCGGTAAACGGAAATAAAACCGGCCACCGTCGTTCTTGTTGTTGCCGTTGCTGTCTGTAGAAATGAAGACCATCATCGTGTAGATTGTTGAAAAACAAGTGCAATAGGGTTTGACCGCGACATTAATAAAGGCTGTTTGAGGTGGTGAAGCTCCTCGGCTCCGACGAGGCTTTTTTCATCGATCCCGATGTTCTGGTGGCTGTTGCATCGCGAGAGTGGTGGTTTTGGCTTGCTGGTGGAGGCGCGCTTCTTGGGGGTAAGGTCCTGAGCCCAAACAGCCGCCACCTACGGCGGCGAAGGTGATCCACGCGCCATCGTGGGCAGTGGCAATGAGGCCCGACCTAAAAATCAGTGTTTATATTGTAAAAAATTAGAGAAAATTATTCCGAGCAACTTTAGTAAAGGACCCATAGGCAAATAATGTTTAGATTTTAAATTAAAAATACTGGAAGTGAATTATCGTTTTATGGAAGTTATAGATTTACGTGTTACGCGTCTAATTTAATTATTTAGATGTTATATATGTTATAAGCATGTTATTTACATTATAATTAACTCGATTTGGATTTAATTTGGATGAATTTAAATATCGGATTAATTAATTGAATATTAGGACTGCTTAGACCGTATAATGAGATATTGTAATTACAGACTGTTGAGGACCGTTTAGACTTTAAATAAGTATTTATTGATAGATAATAAATGGTGTGATAAGTTCAATAAATATATGGATATAGCTAATGTTGGTTAGTGCTGTAACTATTGTGTTTGGTAAGTCCGGGTAATTTGGTAGGCCTGGCAATTGGTTGCGATTACAGAAGTGTTGTTTTCATGCAGGATGGGCTCCACTTCGGTGAAGAGATATCCGTTTTACAGGGGAGGTTCTGCCAAATTTTTGTTAGAATTTTCTTGTAAAACGTGATATCAGATTAAACGGATTAAATAATATAATAATGCGTTTATAGTTATAGGTTGATGATATACGTTTTGATCTTTAAATAGTAATCTAGAATCAATTAGGAATTAGGTTATGTCTTTAATCTAAAGCATATTCTTTATATATTCTGTAGAGAGTAGCAGAGTCAGAGACAGATGCGTTAGCTCCGGAGCGCAGGGAGGCGCTCGTTCTTGTTGTGAGTTAATTGCATATTTATGATTTACACGTAGATTTGCATTCATTTCATTTCTTTAATAGTGTTATCATAATCATGATCATTCAACATAAACATGTGAACTATTATTATTTAGCATATATTCATATTTTACTTATGGTATAATTATATTTAGATATTTTACATTATTCATATGTATTATGCATATGTATGTTATGATACTATATATGTTGCGATATGATTGTAATGTGTTGGATGGAGAATGGTTGTGGGATGAGCTACCTGGTGGGTATCACCAGGCTGTGTGCACACAAGAGTCATGTATGTATTTTTATGATAATTGTAAGGACGAGGCTTACTCGGTGTAGTGCTTAGGCGCCAGATGAATAGTGGTTTAAGAGAAACATCATTAGATTAAGAGAGCCAGTATGGTTATGGGGTAGGTGGTTATAAGGTGTTCTACCTCGATCCTTCTTCCTGTTTGTTTAGTTGCTACATTGCATTTGTATGTTTGTGTGTGTGTGTGTGTGTATAAGTGTGTGATTGCTTGTGTTTAAGTTGCATTTCATAAATGTGCTATTAATTCACTCAGTGAGGTCTGACTCCCCTCAATTTATTTTTTCAGGATTCTCCTCAGACCTCTGTCACTAGACCTCTACGCTGATCTTCTTCTTCACCGGCAAATTTTGAGTACGTTTAAGTACTAATAGTAGGATGTATTTTCTTTAATCTAGAAGCTGCGGTAGTAGCGTGTTGTGTTAGGATGATAAATATATGGTTTTATCGGACATGTATTATTATTATGTTGTTATGATGTATTACCTATGAATGATCTATTTATGTTTGGATGGTTATAGCCCTGTGAGGCTCCAGCTGGTATGCTGGTTATGTTATGATTGTACATGATTATTTTGAACTATATATGTTTATTATTAGCAGGATTATATTTATTTGTGTGGAACCAAAATATATAATTCTAGTATATTATGTTATATATGATGTTTATCATGTTTTAGGCTAGCCATGAGTTCCTGTAGCATATAGCTTTCTCGTTCCCTGGCGCCGATCACGTAACCCGGGTTTAGGTCGTGACAATTTTACATATTATACATGTTTATAAAGTACAAGATATATCTTCACATTTAATTTTTAATACTCAACCAAATAGTTTTCAACAGTGTAGTGGCCAACCTTAAATATTTCACACTGTATTAACAACACCAACACTCTAGCAACTTTCTCCTTGCTCTGATGCCTTGCTAACTAGAAAATTTATAATAAAATAATGAGCGAAAAACTCAATGAATAGATATAACAAGTAGAAAACATTTAAGCTTTGAAAATATAAAATCTGCAATTCTTTCATAACATATATATAATTTGAATAAACATTTCTATCGTAATCAAGTGAAAGAATATATAAATATACTCAAATTTTTTCATTCAATTCAAATCGGTGCCTTTTCAATTTTGTAATAATCCACCATACCCTAGGTCTATAATCAAGAACACGACACTGATCTATAGCTTAACCAAATCTCTTTTAAGCACACTTGCTGGCTAACCCCTCATCTCCATTCACAGGCACGACCCTTCTCCCTTCACCATCCATCAGTCAAGTGCCCTGTGTCAAATGTAAGCATAAACAACCACAAAATATATCTCCCATGTGCATATCACAATTGCAGCACATAACCAGGTGCATATCACAATCTCAGCATCTCTCAATATATCATTACAGAATAGATACATCACAAAATCATTATAAAAAAATATTTCATAATATTTATAAACTCATTCAAAACATCCATTCTCAATTCTCAAACCAAAACATTTATTCCACATTTATAAAAATCATTGATAAAAATATATTATGATATATATATAAATATATATATATATTGAGATCCATATGGCAACCAAGATGGGGGATGAATTGGTGCAAAAATAAAAATAAAAAACTTTAAAGAAGATAGGTAGAGAAGAAGAAAAGAGAACACAAGAGATTTATAGTGGTTCGGACAACAAATGTCCTACATCCACTTTTCAATACACAATTGGGTATTCCACTAATCTTCAACAAGATTACAATAAGAGTTTTCACAAGTTAACTCACAATTTAGTGTTTGCAAGGCTCACACCAAATCTTTACAAGAGTTTTTCTAAGGCTCACTCAAAAACCTAACTCAAGTGTTTTTATGGCTGACACTCAAAACCCAAAACCCAAGTGTTTTCAAGGTACACACTTAAACCTTTCCTTGTGTTTTAATGTCTCTCACACAATACAAAAATAAAGTGAAGATTATAAGAAGAAGAATGAAGGTTTTTGCTCACAATTACAACATAAACTCTTAAATAACTTATGAAAATTGTAACTCTTAA
>CANYLF010400755.1:0-18231 GCA_948193215.1 Bocquillonia castaneifolia
TTTCACAACGATCGTTGTAAAATTCACAACGATCGTTGCACTATTAACAACGATCGTTGCAACCCTATTTTCAGAGAAAAATTTATTTTCGAAGGAAATTTTCAATTGGATTTTGATTTATGATTAATTACGATCATTATATATATTAATATGTATTAAAGGTGTTGAATTTGGGTCGTGACACAAGACCTCATAGATGAAGGGAAAGTCATGGACCCTGATTCTAAGAAACCAAGCACTAAAAATAGCCCATTGCCTACTTACAATAATGTTCCTCCACCAAATAGAATTGGCTATATTGATTCAGGTGTGACAGAAGACAAAGTATTGGCCTCTTTCACCGATGAAGATTTGGATGAAGTATGGGGTTCTTTTGATTATGATTCAGCTGAAGAAGAGGAAGCTCTCAAGAAGGCGTAGGATTCCTTTCAAGATATGTATGATGTACCTGAATATAAATAGGAGAATGTGGAGGATTTCTTAGGCCAACCTTCAGGCAAGTTTGACTTTAAAGTCATATACCCAAAGCATCCACCACCTGTAGTTCATCTTGGTGAGATTAAACCAACCTGGGGACCGGAGTTTGACGTCTATGATAAAGACACGCCGTGGCCTAAGAATTGGGGTGAGCATATGAAAGATTGGGACAGAGCTGATGCTTGGTAAAAGCTCCTAGACAAGGAAGACATGCCAACTGGTATTGAGTAGGATATTCGCGCCTTATGTGATGAGATTGACAAGAAAATCCCATTCCCAAGAGATGAGGTTGATTCCTATGTGATCCAAACTAGGAAAGATGGGAAGATAAAAGTTTGCTTTAAGTTCAATGCTTGGTACAACTCAGATGAAGATCAGCTTGAAATCGATAATGTGATGAAAATTGTCAATTCTGAACCCACTTTGGTTACTAGAAGTGGGAGAGATTTTCAAAGGAAGGATTTGGGTAAGCAAAATGAAGTTGACAATGAGCTTGAGCAACTCAAGAAAACCAAGACTAATTCAAGCATATGGGACTTGCTTGTTTCCTCTAAGTCTCATAGGCGGGCATTAGTCAAGGCTTTGACTCAGATACTAGTTCCTGAGACCACCACTCCGGTTGAAGTGATAAGGCTCATGACATAAAGGAAGAAAGGGGAGATAACGTTCTCTGATGAAGACTTACCTTTTGAAGGAAGGGATCACAATGAAGCCTTGTTTATTACAGCTGAAGTAAATGGGAAAAGAACTTCTTGTGTCATGGTTGATGATGGTTCATCCATTAATGTCTGCCCGTCTAGTCTTCTTTCCAAGATGGGGATAGCAAGAGAAGATTTGAAGCCATCCAATCTAGTTATTCAGGCTTATGATAACTCCAAAAGGGCGGTTGAAGGCACATTTACTACAAAGGTTAAAACTGGTCCTATTGTTTCAAAAGTTGAGTTCACTGTGCTAGACATTCCTATGACCTTTGTTGTCCTTCTTGGTCGACCATGGCTCCATGCTTTAGGAGGGGTACCATCCATAATTCATCAAAAGATCAAGTTTCCTTACCAAGATAAAGTCCTGACCATTTAGTTGAACCTGCCACATCAGTTGCCATGTTGAAAGCTACTCCCCAAGGGATTATTGCACCTATGGGCTTCCAGATTATGGGTATCTTCGATGAACCAGGAAACCTTACGGTTAACCAAATGATGAAGAAGATGGATTACCTGCCTGCATTGGGGTTGGGGAAGAACCAACAGGGTATTACATAGTTGCCTGACTTCAAGATGTAAACAACTAAAGAGGGCTTGGGCTATAAAGGAGAGAAGATAGGTAAAGATGGAAAGACTCTTGAAGATTTCTTAATTCCAGAAAGTGGTTCTATTTACTCGGGGAGACTGAACCTATGGATGTTGGGAAGATTCAGGTGCTTGGTTTTGAGATCTTCAAAGACTTGCTAGATGTGCATGCTATGGAGAAGATGCTGCTTGAGGGGATCCAGGACATGAAGATAGAGGAGCTGATCGACCCCAAGGATGTTGCTATAATTTATGACTTAGATGAGTTCATAGAGAGCTCTTTAGCTGATTTATTTTATGAAACTGCTGAAACTGATGTAATAACGTTCGATTTGTTTGAGGACGATTATGTTTTTCTTTCTAAGGTCAATGATATGAACACCAATTTCGCTTACTTGTGTGATGTTTTACATGATGGAACTATGCATTGCATAGATCATACCATAAGCATTTTTGACATTAATTCTGTGCAAACACATTCTATTAATATTGGCACAAAAGAACAACCAAAGGAAATAACTCTTGCATTTGATATTACTGCTAATGAGAGAGAAATTTTGAAAAAATATTAAATTAAAGAAAAGGTGTATTTGCATGGACCTATGATGACATGCCAGGTATTGACAGGACGATCGCCGAACATCGTATCCCTATAGATCCCACTAAAAAGCCGGTCAAACAGAAGCTTCGAAGACTCAGACCAGAATGGGCCAAGCTAATTAAAGAGGAAGTTGAAAAGCAGATCAAGGCTAGATTCTTGGAAGTTGTCACTTACCTAGAATGGTTAGCCAATATAGTTCCAGTTGCCAAGAAGGATGGAAGGGTCAGGATGTGTGTAGACTACAAGGAATTGAACAAAGCATCACTAAAGGATGATTTCCCCTTACCTCATATTGATGTTCTGATTGATAGTACAGCTGCAAGCGCCATGTATTCCTTTATGGATGGCTTCGCTGGCTACAACCAGATAATGATGACACTCATAGACAAAATTAAGACAACCTTCATCACAGAATGGAGTGTTTACTGTTACAAGGTCATGCCTTTTGGACTCAAGAATATGGGGGCAACTTACCAAAGGATGGCCACAACCTTATTCCATGATATGATGCACAAGGAGATCGAAGTTTATGTGGATGACATAATGGTCAAGTCAATAACTAGGGAAGATCATTTTGAAGGTTTAGACCATTTCTTGGCATGAGTTGAGAAGTACAACCTCAGGCTTAACCCAAAGAAGTGTATCTTTAGAGTAACCTCCGAAAAGCTCTTAGGACACATTGGGAGTTAGAAAGGGATTGAGGTAGATCGAGGCAAGGTAAAGGCAATTCAAGAGATGCCAGTTTCGAAGATTGAGAAAGAGGTCAGAGGATTCCTGGGGAAGATTTAGTACATCAACAGATTCATCTCCAAATTAACTACGATATGTGAGCCCATTTTCCAGTTACTCAGAAAGGGTCAGAAGAGTGAATGGGATGATTAATGTCAAAAAGCATTTGACATGATCAAGCAGTACTAATGAATCCACATATTCTTCAACCTCCCAGGGCAGGAAGACCATTAATACTGTACTTGGCCTTGGAAGATGATGCTATAGAAGCGATGGTTGCTCAAGAAAATTAAGATGGAATAGAGCATGCTATCTACTACCTTAGTAGGAAGTTGTTACCTTATGAAGCAAAATATGACATTGTTTGGAAGACTTGCTTGGAAGTTATATGGACAAAACGGAAGCTAAGGCACTATTATCAGTCCTATCAGGTTCAAGCTATTGCAAAAGTTGATCCACTACGGTACCTGTATGAAGCGCCAGTACTAATAGGGAAGCTCGCTAAGTGGTTAGTATTACTGACTAAGTTCGACATACAATACTTGACTAAGAAAACTATCAAGGGGAGAGCAGTGGTAGAGTTTTTGGCTCTTAATCCATTAGAAGGGCAAGAAACATGGGAGTATGAGTTCCCAGATGAGTCACTTAATCTGATAGAAGCGGACCGATGGAAGCTGTACTTTGACGGTGCAGTGAACCATAAAGGAGCTAGAGTGGGGGCAATCCTAATCACACCTAAAGGAGAAATTATTCCTTTGGCTACGAGGTTAGATTTCAAAGTGACTAATAACATGGCTGAATATGAAGCATGTGTTTTTGGGATAGAAGCAGCCATTGCAGCAGGTGTCAGAAACCTCACAGTGTATGGAGATTCAATGTTGATCAATAACCAAGCTTCAGAAAACTAGGAAGTAAAAGATGAAAAACTGAAGCCCTATGCAGAGTACATTTAGATGCTCATCCTGAGTATTTCTAATTGTACCTTTGCACACCTGCCAAGGGAGGAGAATTAAATGGCGGACGCTTTAGTAACTTTGGCATCCATGTGGGACAATCCTAGAGATGTAGCCATGAAACTTCTAGTGATGTGTAAGGCCAGAATTCCCTGCTACCAAGGAGAATGGGTAATGATTGTGAATGGACCAAAGGAGAAGCTGTGGTTCTATGAGATCCTGAAATTCTTAGTGAAGAGGGAATATCTAGAAGGAGCTAATGGGAAACAGAAACATGTCTTAAGTATCAGTTCTAGAAGCTACACTTATCATGAGGGAATACTCTATAGAAGAGTTTGAATGGAATATTACTTCGATGTCTGGACCAATAGGAAGCGGAAGAAGTCATGAGGGAGATTCACGCAGGAGTATGTGGACCCCATATGAGCGGGCATACTTTAGCAAAGAAGATAGTCAAGCGAGGGTTCTACTGGGATGAAATTGATAGAGATTGTATCAATATGGTCAGAAAGTTCCATGAGTGTTAGTTGCACGGGAATAAGATACATTTGCCACCAACCGAGCTTCACAATTTAACATCTCCTTGGCCATTTTCAGCATGGGGGATAGACATCATTGGGGAGATAAAGCTGACAGCTTCCAATGGTCATAAGTACATTGTGGTAGCTATTGAATACTTTTCAAGGTATGTGGAAGCCATCTCACTGCCATTTGTCACAGCAAAGGGTATGGCTGCGTTTATTAATAAGAAGCACATCAACTGGTTTGGGAAACCACATCACATTGTTTCAGACAATGGTGTGCAATTCCAAGGAGAAACTACATATCTGCTAGAAAGGGAAAGGATTGAGCATCACAAGTCCTCGCCCTACGGGCCGCAAGCTAATGGAGCATTTGAAGCAGCTAACAAGACTATCAAGAAGATCCTAGCCAAAATGGTGAAGACCTACAAGGATTGGGCAGATAAACTACCTTTTGCAATTATGGGTTATAATACAACCATACGAAGTGCAACAGGGGAAACACCGTATTCATTGGTGTTTGGAGGAGAAGCAGTAATGACAATTAAGTCTTAAGTTTAATCACTAAGAGTGGTACTATAAGCTCAAATTCCTGAGGTGTAATGAGTTAAAGCAAGGTATAAGCAGCTGTTGTCTTTAGAGGAAAGGAGGAAGAAAGCTCTCCATCACTCGCAAGTGTATCAGCAGAGAATAGCAAGGGCCTTCACTAAGGGAGTCAAATTCAGGCCAATCAAAGAAGGGGATTGGGTGTTGAAACAAGCCAGACCCATTACATTTGATCCGCGGGGGAAGTTCAAGCTAAATTGGGAAGATCCGTATCTGGTCAAGAAGATCATGTCTAAGGGAGCTGTGAAGATTTCAGATTTATAAGGGAACGAGTTCGAACAACCTATAAACATTGATCGTCTTAGTGGATACTACCTTTAGAAAAATGTGTGAAAATAATAAATCCTGATGAGTTAAAAACCCACTTGGATGGCTCATGCAAAATAAGGGAGCCTGCTAGTATGAAAACCTTGCAAAAAGGAATTCTAGGCAAAAATTAGGGCAAAATTGCCTGCTAGCGTGAAAACCTCACAAAGAGGCAGTCTAGGCAAAAATTAAGGCAATGAGAGAAGAAAATAAGGAAGCAGTGATATGAAGTGTAAAAGCTAAAGTACCCTGATTGTGCTAATAGTAATAAAATGAACCTTTTGTAAAAGAAGAGTGTCAAACTTTCTTACAGTACTTAATTCTGTGTCTACATAACTAAAAAGCTAAAACATTGCATGAATAAATGAAATGGTTACGAGACCTAATTCTTCTTGTGTTTCTTTAGCCACTTGATGTTATCAAAGCTTGCATTCATTTCCTTCCTTGCATCCTCTCTGGCTCTTTTTGGATTATTTTTATTACTTGTAACATATAGTTTAGCACCTTTGCCTTCATCATCAGACAGCTCTGCCTACAAATAAAGCCATGCCATGAGATCCATATTCACAAAATGTGAACAGGACAACAGTAGAACTTGCCAAATTAACCTAAGCTTTTTATTCATCATTAGTAGCGGGTCCTTGGGTAAAGAACAGATTCCTTGCAAAAGATCTAAAGGATTTCCCTCAAGAAGAATGGATTTCCCTCAAGAAGAATGGAGTAACAGCATTAAGACTAAAGGATGGAACATGATGCAATATTCTCTGAACATTGACATATTGCCTACATACTCTGGATGGGGTATAAAAGGTGATAGTACCAAAACTAGCAATCTGCACATAATTGTCTATCATAGAGGTAGTGACGAAGCTCAGTTTCCACCATGGACAATGCCAGCAGATCAACTCCTTATTTCTGGACAAGAGAAAGTTGGTCCAACTGCCAGAAACCTCTAATGTAGCACGTTCAGCCTTGGATGGAACATGTCCTCTAGATTGAAACTGTCGAGGCCTGTAAGTTATAAGGTTCACTGGGGGCATCAATACACCTAGCTTTTCCTTTAACCAGATCTAGTTAAAGAGGTGTCAGAATCAATCAGTAAAGATCAATAGAATGGAACATAGAAGGAAGATGAGGGATGCATACCTAGAGTAATGGGCTACCTTGAAGGCGTTGAATATGCTTGATAGAGTATAAACCGATAATGGTTTCAGCCAGGATGATAGGGAAAGGGTTATGGCCACTTTCGACCTGTTCTAGAACATGAGCAATCTGGAAATTACATTTGCCTTCTGTAGAAACTAGCAAGAGTTGGGCATAAAGGTAGAAGCTAGTGAGCCTTTGCCATGACCTGCTATTCTTTGGCTTAGAATTCCCCAATTCCAATAAGGTTTGAGTCAGGAAAGATTGATCTTCAATACATGGAAGTATCTGACCCAGGGTTAGTTTGAAGAAACCAGCTAGAGATTCTAGAGTTTGATTATAAGTAGAGGGCATTGCTAGGGGAACATTGGAACGATGTAACTTATTAAGAATGCCTTTGAATTCTTTAAACAAGGGGCATAGTTCAACTCCATTGAAGCGGAAGACATGATTTTTGATACTCTAGCATTCCGCAGCTGCATGCAGGAGTTTGATGTCAAATTGGAAATTCAGGAATGCTGTAAATTCTGCTAGGTGGTATCGGTCTAAGGAATTCCAGGTTTCAGTTTCCATGCTTCCTAGATGTTTTTTAAGAGTGTTTGTTGATTTTTGGAACATCTTGGAACTTCTGAAGAGGGTGCTTGATGTTTTCTAATGACTCAAAGATGCCCTAGAGGGTTCTATTTATAAACTATGAAGTCTAGGGAAGTCCTGGTTCAAAAAGGAGTCAAAATAGAGTGAAAAATTATGGAGAAAAGCCTAAGAGATGAAGGACTGGTGTTATGGACCAACGCCAGTTGGAGAGTGGCGTTGGGCCTTGGCTCGATTCCTTTCGGTGATTCGACGATCGACGCAGATTTTTAGAGTTATGGGAGGATTCCATGCACAACATTTCATACATACATGATTAGAAATCATACATGCATAAATAAACCCATAAAATCATGTTCATAACAAATGCATCATATATAAAGTTTGCATACATAATAGCATAATAAACATACATGCATCCATAATGTTGAACAACCATGCATACATCCACATATTTGTATCAAGTGTATAAAATGCAAGTAAAAACAAGTTCAAATACAGAAACAAGGACATCTACTCATCCTCCTCCTCCTCAGACTCCTCAGAGTCCTCCTTAACATCACCAACTGGCTGACTCTCAGTCTCACCACCAATGTGCTGCTTACCAGTCTAAACTCCACCAGCTCCTTTGGCTGGGATATCCAATGTTACGAGTTGAGCCTTTAGCTCAGCAACCATCCTTGATCACCTGAATGTATGATGATAGTCGTGAAACCTCATCAATAGAAACCTGGGTGAATAAAAGAGCTGGAATCTAGATGTAGGAGTGAAATGAAGAAAGAATGTCAAGATGACTTACATGAATACATCCATCTATATAAGAAATGGAAGGATAGCAGCAGGATGAAAGGTATGCTCAACTAGGCCAGCGACAGTCCTATGATGAACTAAAAGCCCATGATACTCTGTGATATGGCCTGGTACTACATCCCCTTGACTGCTGGATGGATAGTGGGATGGACGAGGTCTAGCAGCCTCTGAACTAGGCACAACTCCTCTAGTGGAAGCATGGGTCCTCCTCCTCGGCCCGAGGGCAATAATTGGCCCAGAACTGGGGGCATAATCATCATCATCATCAGAGCCTCCAGAATCTCCATCATCCGCATCCTCATCAGAACTGGAGAACGTCACAACACCCATAGATATCTAAGAACAGAAAGTGATTGTGAGTCATGAAATCAAGACATATAGCTATCAAAAAAATGATGAAAGGATTGCACCTTACCTGTGCAAGCATCCTAGCTAACAAAGGTTGAGCCGGGAGGCACCTCACACGCAAGAAAGAAATGTAATCCTTAAAGTGAGAAAGAAAGGATGTAAGATCTGCAGTTAGAGTGTGGTTTGTCAACTCGTGTTCCCAAAACATGTCAATAGGAGGATTATGAGGCCTTCTGCGAAAGCCGGTCATATACTAACATTAGGTCCTCTATCCCAGGAACCACACCCTAAGTCCTGGGCCCTCTAGAAGAATCCTCAAATCATCCTTAGGCAAGTATGCAATGACATAAGGTGGCAATCCTTCCATCGGGCCCATCCATCCCCTGTCAAGCTGAAAAAGAAAGAATCAAGGTAAGTATTTTGAACTCATGTTAATTGCTTATAACTAACAAGTTTGTTTTCATTTGTTTTGCCTTAGAAGCAATCAGCGAGTTAAGATACATGTGATGACCATTGACGTCAACAGCATGAATGCACAGTCGTTGTAGACCAACATCTACGGACAGGGAATGTATATCTACGCTCCAGTGGGAAGAACTAGCAAATCAAGCCCAACTCAATAGCCCAAACCTGTAAAATAAGAGTCAGGAGAGTATAAAGAAAGTAAAGCGATCAAGGAAAGCAAGAGGTAAAGTAACTCACATGAGTGGCATGCCAGAAGCCGCAAAACTTCTCACCACTATGGGAAACCCTATCCATGCAATGGTATAGACAGGCCAAAGTAGGGGAGCCTAGTCATACCCGCTCATCTGATCAAAATTTCTCAGAATAGGGATGAAGTGCAAGCCGATGGTAGAGTTCGTATCACATAAGATGGTGCTACCCAACAGATACAAAATGAAGACACAGGCCATCTGATCAAAATTCCAGTCGAACTCTGGCCTATAGCTTGAAAGGTGTCTGGTTAGTGCATCAACATAGAGCTTCTTGCAGCTCTTCCGCCTAGGAACCATGCCTAACATCCAAAGGGTATACTCATTCTGAACATCACGATGGACTGAGTAAATCCCTCCATCCCAAAAGATCTGCTCACCAGCACAAGCTAATCCAGTAATATCAGAAAAAGAAGCTGGAGATAGAGTATACTCCCCACATGGCAGCTGAAATGTGTGGGTAGTGTCAAACCATCGCTCCATCAGTGCCTGCATGGAATGACGATCATATCGAGAGCTCACATGCTCATCCACATGCTTAGGAAACGTGGAAAGAAGAGGGCCAAATTCTGCCTGGAGTACTAAGGCCTACACGCCTAGAGGTAATCCTCTCCAAACTACCCGGACTTTGGAGAAATTTCCATTGTAGGTAAAAGTAGTCTCATCCCCCTGCAAAATAAATAATAGGTATATTTCCTAACTTAGTCATCTAATTTCTTGAATGCATCTTTATTTCTAACCTTGGAAGCAACAAAACATTCACTGGTGCATAATTATATTTGACATTCATTCGTGCATAATTATATTTAGCATTCACTCATGCATAATTATATGTAATTATTTATTCATTCATTTCTAAAATTGTCTCATTTATTATTCATACATTATTTTAACATGGTTTTAACATCATTTGTACATTAATTGTTCATTTAACATCATTTTCGTCACATATTATCATAATTTGTTCATAAAATGTGTAAATCATGCCTAAATCATTCATAAATTGCATATATCAGTCTATTTTTACACATTAAATCATCGAAACATGCTTCAAAAGACTGTTCAAAGTCTGAAGTCACTGCCGGGACTGAGACTAGGCTTAACTCCAGTCCTAACAGTGGCGTTACCACCAACGCCGGTCATATGACTGGCGTTGGGGGCAACGCCACTCGTGGAAGTGGCGTTGGACCCAGCCCAGTCCCACTGGTGGCCAATTCAATTTTATTTTGCAGATTTTTGACAAATTTCACAATGACCAATCAAAATTCAATCGAATTGGAGTGTTTAGACATTTACCCGGTCTCTAATCGAGCCATAGAGATTGAATCTGGCATTTGACAGCGGAGAAATGCTTCCTCCTCTTTGAATTCCACCAAAATCAGCTTTTAATACCTCCTCTCTAATCCGGAAGAGGCTAATGGGGTTTCAAATGGGTTCCAAGTCCGGATTATTAGCCATTTTGCTTTTTGTTTGAGTTGATTTGGTTAAGAAATGAAGAAATGAGAAGAAATGAAGTTTGGGTAAAATTTCAATTTTCTTTGCAAAAATGATGAGCAGCCCGCCACCTTATAATGCCATTTTAGAAAATTGCCATTTTGGTCCCTGAAGAAAATTTTAAAATAAGGATAGAAGTTTGGTTGCAAATAGGTCCTAAATCAAAATTAAGGCTGAAGGAGGCCAATTTAAGTCCAATTGGGGGCAAATTTTAGAGGATTAGTAGGAATAGCAGTTAATTATAGTCAAAATGATAGAGAAGGATAGAGGATTACAGAAGAAATGACAGACATTGCAGAAAATTTCTTTTTCAGAGATCTCTTTTCTTATTTCAAATTTATAAGATGTTTGGAGTAAGTATGGGCATATAGATGGTAATTTTATGTCTAAAAGATAATTTTTCCTAGTAAAAGTAATGCCAGAAATATTTTGAGGGAGTTTTCTCTTCCCCAGCGGAGTCATTTCAAGCACAATTATCTTAATAAGCTTGTATTCCCCAGTGGAGTTATTCTGATTCATAGTCAAAGCAATAAATTATTTTTCCCAAAGTAGAAACATCCCCGGTGGTAGTCAGAATCTAAGTCTCAATAAATAGATATTCCCTAATTCCCAAGCAAGGATAGGATTCCTACATCTGGATAGTATTCCACTTCTCAAGCTAGGATAGGATTCCTGCATCTGGATAGTATTCCACCCTTCAAGCTAGGATAGGATTCTTGCATCTAGATAGTATTCCAACCCTTCAAGCCAGGATAGGATTCCTGCATATGGATAGTATTTCAACCCTTGCGCCAAGATAGTATTCTTGTACTTGGATAGTATTCCAATTCTTCACATGGATAGTATTCCTAGATTGCATATTTCCCCATGGACTTGGTCAAGGAAGCTGAGGTTCGAAATCAAATTCCTAAAACCCTGAGAGCCTAGTCAGGTAAATCCCCGTGGAGTTAAACCAAGGCAGCCGAGGTCCAAGGTTAAGCTTTGCACACCGAAGTCGAGGTATGTAATGCTTTTCAAAATTATGTGTTTTTCCTTTGTCATCATTTTCCATATTATTGGATAATACTACAAACCTCCGACAAAGCGGGGGTAAACTGTTAACACCTAATTTTTGACATAGGAATACGAAAGCGGCTCGGAGGCCCAGTTATGATTGTTCATGTTTTGAATAGCATGAATTGAGTTGACATTGTTTTTTAGAGGTTATATTTGCTTCACTTTAAGTGTTTTCTAAGTTTGCATAGCATGTTTTTCTCCAAAATCCCGTTTTGAGCATAAATGATGCATTTTTCAGACGATTTTCATCATAACTTTTTCTACAAGTGTCAAAATGACTTGAAATTTTACTGGTTAATAGTTGAGGCCATTTTGCACATTTTCTCAGTTTTAAGTTTTCACAAAATCGAACATTTAGAGACCTAAAAGGGCCCAATGCCACTCTAAAGAGTGGAATTGGGCCCAACTCCACTCTGAAGAGTGGAATTGGGCCCAATGCCACTCATGTGACTGGCATTGTGCTCAACGCCACAAGGAAGACTGGCGTTGTGCCCCCAAAGCCAGTCAGTCTTTTTCAGTTGTAAAAAGCCTATTTTCAGGCTGTTTCGGACCGGAATGACTAGTACGAGTCGCACATGTGTCCCAAAGCCCTGGAGGGCTATTTTTGTCCAAAATGTCCTTTGCTTTGGGCTCAAGTAATGGTTTTTCAGTAGGAAACTATTTAAAGGTAACCCTAGCTTAAGTTCTAAGCTAAATTGGCTATAAATGCCAGTCTAAAACTAGGTTTAAGGGGGAGGCAGCCATAGCATACGAAGTTTAGGGTTTTATTACATATATTAACACTCTAAAACTCCTTCATAGGTAAAAAACACTTTGTTTCATATTACATTTTCATAAAACAAGCTAAAAACTCATTAGAGCTTGCATCTTTTTCCATTCAAAGGTGATTTTGAGTTTTTTTTTAATCCATTGAAGTCAAGTTCTAGCAATATTTAATCAACAAAAAGCAATATTCAAGTCACTCAAACAAGATCTGAGGGTTATCAATCGCTTCTAGGTGATTTCTTGAAAGGTAAGCCATTATAATCCTTTGTTTTCTTCATGTTTTCATTATTTTCATGTTTTGCATGTCATGATTCATTGTGTTCATTATGTTTTGTTGATGTAAATTTTTATTTGTTTGTTAAAATCATGTTTTCACATGTTGCTTTGATTTAAATGCCATTAAATGCCATGTTCATGCATTATAATTGCTTAAAAGTTGCATCTTTTTACATGTTCTTTTGTTTTAATTTTGGATCTGCAATCTTTGATGTTATTTGAATGTTTTCCATGCATAAAAATCCTTTCTTTTCATGTTCTATTGTATAAAAATTATTCCTTTTGCATACAAATTATTTCTTTTGCATAAAAATTGTTTAATGCATAAAGATTGCATCTTTTTGTATTTTGATATATAAAGTTATAATTTTTGCATGTTTTAATGTTAAAGTTTGTTTCTTTATGCAAAATTGAATTATCTTAAAGTTTTATGAATAAAGTTATGCCTTTTGCATGTTTTGTGTAAAGATGTGATCTTTTGATGTTTTGAATGTAAAGCTTGAATCTTTTTGTATTTTATGCATGCCATGACTAGATCTAGGTTGTTTTTCCATGTTTCATGCCTTTTTATATGTTTTGGTGATTGTTTGATGCATTTTCAACTTTGCATGTGTTTTTTTGGGCTTGGTAAACCCGAAAATCTTATTTTTGTCAAATCGCATCTTCTGTTCGCTGTCTGGCCACTAACGCCACAAGCAGGAGTGGCATTGGGCCTCAACGCCTATGGGTAAGTAGCATTGGGCCCAAATGCCAGTCCCTTGTTTGGCGTTCCCCCCTTCTTCAGCTTCATGGGGTTCTACTTTGTCAAAATATGTGGTTCTGCAAGTTTGTAAATAAGTATCCAGTAGTTTTCACGTGGAATGTAGCGAAGAGGTAAGCTTCTGAATCTTTTTTTGGAATTGTTTAGGTATGTTTATGCATGAAATTGGTTAATTAATGTTTATTTGGTAATAGTTTTAGGTCTAAAATGGTAGAAACCCTAGGTTGTCTTACTATGTTGGTTGTTATATGCTTGTTATGGCTCTTTTGCATGTAAATTAACTCTAATAATGGTTGGAAATCCTTAAAATTAACTCTTGTTTGTTAATAGAAACTTACTCTTACATGTTTTTATGTAAAAGGTAGGTTATAATTGTTAGGTGTTTTTGTTGCTTTGTTAGAAGGAATGAAGGTTGGTATAATACTAGGAGTATTGGGTAAAGAATCACGTCCAGGAATTGATAAGTTGGATCCATGAACCTCTGGAGTCAACGCACATTTCATATTCTTAAGAAAAATTGAAGTGTACACCTTGTAAGACATTCCCGATGCCGGTTCGGGTGGCGACTACCACTTCAGCTCTGCAGCTGAACACATAGTGCCACAGTTGCCAGTCATGGCTCAAGCTCTGAGGCAAAACCTCCTTGTGTATAGCGAGGGCAAACTGTAGACACTTAATTTTTTGATGAAGGAATGTGGATGCAAGTTGGAGGCCCAATGATGATAGCTTGTTCTTTAATTAGCATAATTTGGATGATGCAAGCCTCTTGCTAATCACCCATTTGTTTTCAAAAATGTTTCGGAACCCAAAAAACCTATTTTGAGCTAAAAATAACTTGTTTTAACCCTGAACGTGCAATTTTATGACGGTTTTGGTCATAAATTTTCATACAAACCTCAAAATGGCCTGAAACTCGAACAAACTGTAGATTGGGCCATTCTAAACATCTTTTTCTCTAATACATTTTTCCAGATTTGAACGTTTTGGGCCTCAAACGGGCCTCAAAAGGTCCAATGCCAGTGTACCTCCCAAATGCCAATGGGAGTGGTGTTGGTTCCTCTTAAACGCCACTACAATGATTTCAGCAGTTCCAACTTCAGTTTTAACAGGTTTTTAACTTAAATTCAAATTCAAATTAGTTGGGATGAAGATAGACTTTGTTTCTGATCATTTTTACTCAATTTTGAGTTCAAAAGATTGATAAAAATAATTTGCATTATCTATTCATCTTTATTATTGATTTAAACATCAAAATCTATCCATTTTTAAATTCAAAAGCTTTCTTAATCTCATCCATGGTGATTTTTATCTACAACAGCTCATTCAAATAGATTTGACTCTCCCTATGGCTAAAAACAAGGTCAGATTCAGATGGTTAATCCCTGATAATGGTAATCACTAATTTGAATTTCAAATGGAGATAAAGATCTTAGCCTATAAAAGGCACATGATTGAGCTCATCTTCATCAGATTTCTTTGCCCATAAAAGGCACATGATTTTCTTCATAAAGGGGGCTGTAAATTTTGGGGGGCTAGAAATTATTCACACACAAGGAATCTGAACTAATCTCAACTCGATTTTAAGCTAAAATTAATTCACTAAACAAAGATTTTTTAGACTTAGATTTTAGATTTTCCTTAGCTGGAGGTTTTTGAGTGTTCTTGAGAAGAGCACAACCTGCCCATTCCTATTTCTTGGTGGTTAGCAACAACGAAGCTTGTTCAAATATCATTCAAAGGTCCTGAGGGTTCTCAAGCCAATTCCAGACATTCATAGGTAAGTTTTCTATTCTTATTTGATGTGTTCATCATTCATGAGTATAATTTTCTACATTTAGGTTGTACCTAAATGTTAAATGCAACCTTGATCCATATGGGTAAGTGATGATAATAATATGTGAATATGTTTTGTTTATGTTTTCATGCTACTAACAATTTTATGCAATTCTATAATTGTTTGAGGTGAGATATGAATTCATTTCGTGTTTATATGTGCTTTCTATGACTTCTTATGATGTTTTAACCCATAAAATTTACATTTTTATTATGAAAATCCATGCTTAAATGTGATCTACGTATTGCATGTTGATATGTTCTTGAGTAGTTTTGATGTTACCATGTTTAGAACATTCATTTGTTCATTTGTGTCATTTGAATCATCATAGCATTGCATTTTTCTGCATTTACTGTGCATTTTTTGCTGAATTGGGTGTGGAATGGCGTCACACTACTTCAAGTGGCATTGGTAAGCTTGCAACGCCACTCCACATTGGCGTTGGGTTCCTTGGAGTGGCAATGGGCATTACTTTGGCTTAAAAATACATTTTTGCGTGAATTAAGTGATGAGGTAAGCTTCTAATCCTTCTTGGGTAATTGTAGATTGTTTTGATGCATGAAAAATTATTAATAATGATCATTTGGTAATTGAAATAGGCTAAAACAAGTTAGAAACCTAGGTTGTGTTATTTGTTGCTAATATGTGTTTTAATCACCTTTTTGCATGTAATTTGAATTTTTTAATCAGATTTTGTAAATGTTGTAAAATGATCCATGTTTGTTAATAATAGAAACTGATCTTTTATAAATGTATTATGCATGTAAAATTTAGGATTTTCTTTGTTTTATCGCTTTGATATAATTGCGATGAAGGAAATGAAGGTTAGAATAATTCTAGAAGTGGCTAGTAAGAGTCACACCCTAAGAATGCGGTAGTCCAATCACAGAATCTCTGAGGTTAAGGTGTCTCTACATTCTTAGGGGAATTGAGACGCACACCATGTAAGATGTGTCTGATGTCGGTTCAGGTGGCATCTCCATTATTAGCTGTCTTACGCTAAACGCGTAGTGCTGTAGTCGTCAGTCAGGCTGGGACTACTGAGGAAACCCCTCATTGTTCATAACACCCATATCAAGGAGCTCGTAAGATTGTGAGAGAAGAGATAAAGGACATGATGTGAGGTCACCGAACAACAGGATTCGAAGGTCATCAAAACAACCTTCCCATGAATCTGTAAGAGATGCCATGTCAAGCCTTCCCTTTGGGTAGTCTTGAAAACAACTGTGCTCAAGTTAGTTTAAACCAAGGCCTTAGTCAACCCACGGAGTTCAATCTACCTATCCGTAGAACCGTGACACCCGTAAGAGAATATGGATCTCTTAAACTCGAACCCATATAAGGCCCTCTAAACACCTATCCATCCTTCTATAACCCCACAGCTTCTTATCAAAACCCTAGTGAACCCACATGATACCATCTTGATGTTCACCCTTCCTTATATGACCCTATAGCCTATCGTCAAATCCAGCAAAACATGGGAAAACCACTAGGAGACACCTATCCTCACTGCCAATTTCATCAAACTATCAGGCACCACTCGAGCAACTGCACTAAGATAAAATAGGACATTCCTCGCTATATTGACATCCAGTGCCATAGCATGATTAACTCCTCTCCCCTATGGGTACTTTGACTATGAACAACCAGTATTTGAAATTTTCTAATGTTTGGCCATGCAAGGGTTCATAACTCCTGAACCCACCAAGACTGATCAAAGCCTTAACGCCCCAAAGTTCATCCTAAGGACTTTTTGTGAGTTTCATCAAGTCGAAGGTCATCCCACCAATAATTGTATCAGACTCAAGGGCATAATTAGAAGATTCATCGACGAGGGAAAAATCACTCTCGTCCATTTTGATAGCTCAAAGAATGTCAAAGTAGATGAAGGCAGCACCTCAACTGGTCGGCGGTTCTCCAACCTTCTATTTCCCCTTTCTACTACCTTTGAATACTTACAATACTAGAACCATCTTCACCCTCAACCTGCTGCAAAACCGGCTAATCCAAACTCTCGCAAATATATCCTTGTCACCTTTTGTGCATTTAATATGGTGGACGGTCATCACACTGACAATTGCACCACACTCTTATACTGCATCCAAGAACTCATTGATGAAGGAAAGATCCTAGACCCCAAGATAAAGCACACATAAGGAGAAGGCAATAGTGTTTCGAGTCTATAGACTAAAACTACTATCTGTTTCACTTATCTTGTATATAAATAAACAGACTGTTTGTTTCTTTCTATTTAGTTGTTGTTTCCTTTTATTGCATGACTACATTAATTTATCAGAAAATAATTCATATCATTATATGTTTATTTAGTATTGTTACAAAGTCACGAAATACATGCTGCATTCACCACCACTGCTAAAAAAATGAACGAAATAATGGTAGTTAAGCCTAACTCAATAGCAACAATGACCCTCACAGAGATATAATGTAAGAACCAGAAAATGATAGAGGAAGTCAAAGGTATAGAGCAAAACTACTATAAAAATCATGCTACAAGATAATAGGGGTAACTAGAATCACACCATTCCAACACGAAAAAAAGGCATGTGGCAAATGAAAGAATCTTAGGTTGATATCAAAAAAAAAGAGGAAAAGAAGACTTATTGTTATCCACTTAATATCCTTAGAAATCAACATCATATGAGAGAAAAAAGAACTAAATTAGTCTTTCTTAGAAATCGTGTAACGGCCATAATTAATTAACAATTAATTATGCATTTAAGTATGTTAAATCATTTCATTAAGTATTGGCATCATTAATATGTTTGATTTTGTTAATTGAGGTTGATTCATTGAGAATTCTTAGTAGAAGGGGTGTAATTGAAAGAAATAATAGTTGGAGGTGGTTAATTGGTTATATGGCAATATTTGATTGTTTGAGGAGTTATCCCTTGATTGTTCATTTCTATTAATTGTGTATCATTAAGTATAATTGTGTGAAATA